>JAFNEN010001323.1:0-35575 GCA_019343175.1 Oedothorax gibbosus
AAACCACTAATGAAAATTATTCGTACTTTCCTCGAAAAATTTAAAAATCGAAACTAATTTTTATGGTAGATAAATTGTAATATAGTAACATTAAATTTTATAAATGTACTTTAAGGGAAAAAAGGGGCCCAAAAAATTAAATCCAGTACTTATTTTGCTAGCATTCAAACTAAACTATTTTTACAAAGAACTAACATTCAATAAACAAGTACGAAAAAATAATAAATATTGAAACATAAGTTTTTAAATTTTTTTTTTAATTTTAAACTTTTTTTCAAAATGCTACTCTTCCGACACTTTAAATAATTTTTTAATGGATTTTTTTGCAAATTGTTCCTACAACATCTATTAATAAAAGTTGGTATGGATATTGAGCTATCAGTTAAACAAGAACAGTTATGTAGATTTACGTATAAAAATGGCCAAAAAAATAAGATTTTTTTGTAAATTTTCAACTTCTTCATTTAAAAAAAAACCCTATTCACACTAGACCTTATCCCATACCAAACCTTATCCCATACCTTGCTAAAGTTTAACAAGTAAATAATGCAATTAGTTTCTATGACATTTCAACGGAGGTTTTTTTTGTGTAATATATCGAAAAGAAAATTGTATGAGTATTAATGTTTTATTTAATGGGAATGTTTCAGCTGATGTAACGCTCTTGTTTTAATTTTTCCTCGTACTGCGATTTCATTGGTTGTTCCGATTTTATTCTCAAAATGAACGTACTTTTCGTCTGCTTCAGAGTTCTTTACAACATGCAACTTGTTTTTATCTAGGATCAGAATGCAGAAATAGACGAAAATAAACTTTTCTTTCTATGCAAGCTTTCTTTATTAAATGATTTGAACAACCCACAGCACAGCAAGAAGTCTGCATTTAAAAAAATTAATAAATATTCTTAGAAAATTCACTTTCGAATTCCAATACAAAAGTAATTCCAGAAAGATGACAACAAGACCGCGTAGCTGTTGCCACCCACGACGTGAAACAACCCCATTGGTTTTTTTAAATATCAACTTCATAAAAAATATTTGTGAATTCACGAGATTTAATTCTTAATTGGTACATAAGTTAAAAACCTTAAAAAAAATTGGGAACTATTTGATTTTTTTTACTTTTAATATTTTAAGGGAACTATTTAGTGTAGCATATCAAATTTAAGTCCTTTACATTCCAGTTCAACTAAGCATATTTGCTTTTCGGAAACATGCATTTGCTAAACAGAGTTAAAATTTTTAAAAAATCTTAACTGGACACTTAAATCTTTTCTGAAAAAAAAAACAAATTTAAATTTAAAAAAATCTTTAAATCAAATACAACAATTTTAAAATCACTTTGGGGGACCGTGAGCCCTCGGCGATCGCCGACTATCAGCATGGCCTTCTTGCCATACCGTTTACCGGTTCCGGCTGTTCTGCCGCACAAGGTTGGTGTCCAACGTCTGGAACCACTGCCTTCTCCATGATAACTGCCTGTCCGTTCTTAAAAAAGCTGTATTTGCGTAGGGACAAGATTCGCCAGTAGGGAGCGCTGCTAGCGTATAGTAGCTGTTTGTTTACATTCCTTTGATTACAACGCAATAGAATTTTCAACGTCCGATTTAAACTTATTTTTACGACTTTAAAACCAACTGAAATTGTTTATAATGGCATATTGTTGTGTTCCGAAGTGTAATTCGAAGTTTGTGAAGGGTTGCAGCATTTCATTCCACGAAATTCCAGCGAACTACGAGCTAAGAAGTAAGTGGCTGAAAGTCATTTCGAGGAAGAACTGGACACTGAACTTTACTTCTAACTACTCTCGTATCTCCTGCAGTAAACACTTCTTGGATTCCGATTTCAGTCACACTACGAAGTTTAAACGACTTTTGAAAAATGCCGTACCAAGTGTTTTTCCGGAATATCCGAACTATTTACAGCCTCCATCTAAAACGTTGCGATCAACAGCTGTGTTGGAAAAACGAAACTGTATTGAAAGTGAACAACTTCCGAAATTAAAGGCGCAATTAAACGAACAGAACTGTGCGTTTTCATTGATAGAAGAAAAAACTAAAGATGCAGAAGCTCAAGTTGATTTTATAGCCAAGGAAAGAAACAAAAAACTAAATGCTTCTAAAGTTCAAACTAAAAAATATCTCCATTTGTAGTGGACTTGGTAAAAAAAAAACTTTGGTAAGAAACATCCAACCTACTCAGACCACAATTCGCCAAAGTCTGTTGTGGAGGGCTTCTTCGACTAAAGGATATGAATATGCACGAAGAAAAAGTAATTAGAGTTTAGCAAATCTTTGTAATGTATACAATGCGAAAGAATTTGATGAATATTTCATTTCAACATGATATTTCTCTATGCAATGCAGCATGATATATCAACCAGTCGGTTATGAGTTCTAATAATCCTTCTAAATTTTAAGGAAATTAATGTTGCTGCCACAGTTGTTATGATATATTTAACTTTTTAAAATATTTCCATGCTGTAAAATCTAGAAAAGAGTAGGGGAGCACATTGGAACAGATTTTATATTTTATCCCAATTTGCCAATATAGCCATTTTTTTTTAAATAGTACGTAATGTGGTTACTTGTAGGTAGTACATGTTTTTCCTCTCATCATAATTTAAAGCTTAAAATGTGTTTGTTTTTAGCTTTTTAAATTCCATTATATGTTATTCTTATTTTATTACAAAATAAGAACAACACAAATTACATTTCGCTGTGAAAAATGATTTTTGTCTATTTTCTTCTCTTTTTCAGAGATCTTTCATAATATTTGTACAAATAGGGTATTGCATTACCAACTTTTTCATTTTTCTAACTATTTCACTATACCTTTTTTATCTTATTTATGGAACTTCTCATATGAATTTATTTTATTTTATTATTTCTTATAAATTGTTCTTGTTGTTTTCTTAATAATTGTATATTTCTAATAAATTGTTAATTGTAAACTGTCTCTTTAACTTCAAACAACACCTTTGAAATATTTATCTTATCAAAATAAAGCTTGAGAACTAGTTAAGGAAATACAGTTGCAACTCCAACACATTTCCAATTTTTTCTTTCTTTTAATAATTTAAAGAAATATATTAAAAATATTATTGCACATTCAAGGTACTTCTTACAAAATTACTGGTGTTGAGCAGAATGATTGAATAAAGTATTTTTATAATCTGTGCAAAATAACTATTACCATCTTTTTACAGATATAAAGAGATATATAACGAACTTTTATATTTTGCACTTAAAACTCCTACAAGATATAAAATTATGATTTTTTGGGGGGATCATAAGCATATAATTTTTAAGTGATTAATATATTGCCTTAGTATGATTGAATAAAATATTTTTATAATCTTAAATCTATGCAAAATAACTATTACCATCCTTTTACAGATATAAAGAGATATATAACGAACTTTTATATTTTGCACTTAAATTGCCTTAATTTGCCGAGCTTATCTTTGAGCTACCAAACATGCTGGGCCGAAGTAGTGTGTGAAATTATTTGAACCATTATTAAAGTATGTAGATGCAATGATGATTTCGTTAAACGTACTTTCATATTTTGATTTGTATTGTTTTTGAATGACAACAACTTCAGGTAATGTGTTATTCATTTTTATTGAAGTTGTTTATCTAATTTGAATATAATATGTATATATGAATAAAGATTGTTGTGGCATGGTAATTAGTTATGGCTGGGAAGCCCAGTCCTTGCATGAGGAAGGTCCCAGGTTCAAGTATCGCCCAAAATAACTCCTCAAACCCAAGGGAGTTTCGGCAACCTCTCTTGGCTGTACTTCTCACCCGAATAGTTACCGATATTGGTTGTGGTAAAAATGCCAGTGCACGTTAAATATTCTTCAAAGCTGCATATGATGTCGCCCTTAACAGTTGCATTGGGTGCTTGCTTGAGTTTCGGCTCATCACTTGACTGTGATTCTAAATTGCGACGCTTGTCGCCAATAGCCTCATGTAGCTCTGGTGCGACGATAATTCACATTAAACTAATCATGGTAATAAGTTATATCTTTGCATAATTAGGAAGAGTTATTTGGTTATAGAATTGAATTAAGTTTGAAAAAAAAACATTTGTATTATGCTGCACTTTTTTTTTTAAAATAGGAGTAATAATGAAACAGTGTAAGCAGTAACGGCATATATCCCAATGACTGAGCAGTTTTGGTTTGACCCTATCTGTCGGATAGTGGCTTATCATTGCTGTTTGGTTTTTAGGAATACCATTATTCATTGTGGTAAATTAATAGCAAAACAAGCTTATATCATTAATGATGGAAAATTAAGTATTAAATACCTATGTAAAAAATATGAAGGGGAGGTTCGAGCAATTTTTTTATGTTTTATTCTGTGACATTGTTCTGTATAGTAGAAAAGATGTCATTTCAATTTAGTAGTCATGTCCCTATTTCTGTTTTTTATTTAGGTGTATGCGACCTTCACCAATGGCAGAGACTGTCGTGTTAAATGGAGATGCTTGGCACAAAATAAAGTGAAGTTGGCAGGTAACCCTATTAAGCCTAAACAAAAAGTACTCTCAACCGTAGTTCAGTTTAAAGCGCATAATTTCATACTTTAAAAAGAGTTGATAAGTTTAAAAATGACTTTGAGTAGTTGTAGGCTGTAGCACGAAATCTTAATTTACACAATATGGTACTAGTAATTTCCTTCACAGGTAAGAAAATATGTTGTAATTACTAGAAAGTCAGAAAACGCCAAGTTCATGTAGTAAGCTTATGCAAACTCCACTGGAAAATAGTGGTTGAATGCTTGCAGAGCGTTTGATTAGGCTTACTACAAAGCGATCAATGGCTTCATTGACAAACCGGTTTTCATATTGTTTTTTTCACAGCTGCATCTTCTCAACTCTATGCCACCAGGCTTCTCCACAGCACATTTTGGAATGCACCCTCTTCTGGCTGATGACTATACTTCCTGTCAGTCAATAAACTTGTCTGGCACCGTCAGATGATAGAGGATCCAATGGCATTCACATTATAATTGCTCATATAAAATATCAGGACGGGACACACAAAGAGTTAGAAGTTTGAGGCCTTAACCAAGCTGTTCTCAAGCCAGTCCCGAACATACTCCAATGCCTTGGTTTGACGTGGAAGGACAACGACAACCCACTTTTATTTTTGGACTTTCTCAGGGTGACACACATCATGGAACTGGTCTAATTTCGACCCAGGGATATGTAAAAAAATAGTTACAAAATATGTTATTAAAATGAAAATACACCTTGAAACGAATTTAAAACTTAATAAATTTAGTTAGTTATTTTAAAGAAAATATGCAACTTGCCTGAATTTTCAAGATATTTGATAAGCAGTATTATTATATGTTTTTTTTTTACATGTACATGTTTTTTTTATCCACTCGGTATTGCTTTTTAATTTAACAGGAATTATTCCTCGGTTTTATAAGTTTTGACAAAGAATATTTACTTAATAAATAATAATGATGTAAATACATTGTTTAAGTCACAACTGTCACTGTATTAATATTGACTTCAAAATTGTTAAAAGCCTCAATGTTCAATTAAAAAGTTTTAAAAAATGTAGAATTCCGTTTAGGAAGTTTCAATAAAATTACAGTTTTACTTATGATAATGTAATGTATATTGCATAATAAAGTGTAAATTTGTTAATATTGTTTTGTCTCTGTGAACAAAATATATATATTTAAGTTTTCTTAATTCTTATGTTTGTATGTGTGTTATGTATGTTCTTTATGTTTGTTCTGTTTTTTTTTGTTTGTTAAATGTTTATTGTAAACTTATATGAAAAAAAATCTAGTTAATTTAAAATTTGTATTTGTCAGTTCATTACCATTCGAAACAATTTATGTTACACATTACACATATATCAATCTCAATTTTTATGTTCTATTTTCATAACTTAATTGATTTTTTTTTAATCTAGTTAACTTGATTATATTCAATATCTAACAAATCAACCAACTCAGTTGTGTGATAATAAATTAAAATATTTTTTCTTTATAATTTGCAAGTATTTGAATTTCCTAATAATTCTTGATACTTGTTTAGTAGCTTGAGGTTCAGGGGCTGGTTAGGGTGCGAGGGGCTAAAAAAAGAACATTTTTAACACTAAAATAATAATCATATTAGTAATAAGAAGACAAGTGGATCAATAATCCATTATACCCCATTGCCTTTTCGATATATCGTCACTTAAGTTCCCACATGTGCTATCTCATTTTTTCAACTTTTCAGGATAGCCGAAAAACGTGTTTGTTCATTTAACACCGGCTGTTACATATATCGGTCTACATAATAATTAGACCGATATATTATGTAACAAGAAAAAGTCCGAACAACCGGTGTTAAATAAACACGTTTTTCGGCTCTCCTGAAAAGTTAAGAAAATGAGAAAGCACATGTGGGAACTTAAGTGACGATATCCTTTCTAAATGAGAGGTATGAAAAATTAAGTTCAAATATTACATTATTTTTTATTAAAACTAATTTCAAGTCCAATGGGGGGATAAAAACTGTTATCTTGAATCAGTAAATCGTGATGTGCCGGTTTCTGTATATACAATTATAAGTATAACATACAAAACTAAAATAAAAACTTTAATCTTTGCTAATAACTTTTACAAAAAAAGTGAAACATAAAATATATTTGGGGCTGTTTTGTTTTATAAGTAATCTGAAAGGTTTATATAGAAAGCGGAACTCTTTAAGTTGTATACAAGAAAATAAGTCACAAGTGATTAAGATATCGTTAATTTAAAAAAAATTCAAAGAGCGTAGCTCAAAATTTTTTTTCAGGTCGGTAGGATATTTCATTTTTTGCATAGACGCCGACTCCAAGGGATAGTCGTCCACAGCTTTCAATATGTATACCTATTTTAATGTTTTTTTTTTAATGTTTATTACTCTAAATTCTCCCCTACAGTCAATTCCTAAAGTCGGCGCTTTTGATTTATAGCAATTTTTTAGACTATTTTTGTTGTAAATTGGGTTTATGATAAGTATAATCCTTTCTTTTTATTTTCGTCTATATTCTTTTAATTTTCGTCGTTATATATTTGATTCTATATATTTCTTCATTAAAAAAGAGTCCGCCGGAACAAAATACATTTTTGTCCATTTTAGCAGTAGTTTTACATGTTTGTTGCTAAAAAAAATTACGAAATAAGCTGTGTTAAATGTTGCAAAAACTGGACAACCAAAAGTTTTTCAATCAACAAATCAACTTTTTATATTCGTATACAGAACACACGGCTCTTACTGACGTCAGTTCCTTTAGAGAGTTCGCAAGGCAGTATGGGAAGGGGGCTTCGTTGAGCTATTAACGAGTCGTGGCTCCGCTACCGCTCTGGGCTGTTTTCCGCGGCAGGGCCGATCACAGATGTATCTTCTCACAGGTTACGCCCCGGGAGGTGTCATCACCAGTCTCGATTGCTGGACTATGACAATATTGATGCTCATTTTAAACAACAGTTATTTTTTCAATTATTTTACCACAGTGCCTTATTTAACAAGATACTTAATGTAAAACAATTACTTAGATGTTTTTGTATTTTAAGTAGCATATTTATAACAAAATAGTGCTTTATGAAAATATACAATGTTTTTGTTTTCAATTTTTAGCAGGTTCATAATGAAAATATTTTAATAACAAATGATAGTATATAATAATATTGGATCTTATTATTGGATCTAATATTGGATCTTTGTAAAAACTTAATATAACTATTTAATTGAGATTAACGCTTCTAGATACACAAAAAAAGCAAAAAATAATAAAACAAATTTGCATTATTATTATTAATCATATAAAATAGCAACAAATAACTTTATATACAGTTTTTCATTTTCTCTAAAAATATTTTTCAAAAACGTAATTATTAACTACCTCTTTCCCTATGAACAAGAAGCTAAGAAGATTTTAAAAGCATAACGCGTTTTTTAAAAATAATATAAAGTTTAAAAGAAAAGTTTACTATTTTATTCATAAACAACCATTTTTAATAATTTTTGAAAATTAATTGTTAAATTAATCTTTAAGACATTTATATGTATCGATAAAAAGTTCCTTTTACAGTACGAGTTTAATTCGAAACAAGTCCACGTTATTTTGCGTATGTTTTGTCTGTAAAATGATAGCTTTAAATAGTTTCAGCAGTGTAAGAGAAAAAAAAATATAGTCGAATATGTATTCCAAGTGATAACCGCGCCAACATGGCAGACCAAAAGATTTGGTTAGTCCCAAAAGTAAAATGACGTACTTCCTACCAATATAGTGACAACCTCACCCATACATTGGTTTTAGCAATTTTTGCTCCTTCGGACAACAGCATCTGCTTGGGAACTAGCCTCAGCCAAATAGAAAATAAAACTCAATTGTTTTTGTTTCGAATTTGTAAAAAATTTTCGTTGATACTCCGAATACTAGCAAACTCCGAATTCAATATCATATGTAAATTGCGCATTTTCGCTTTTCTACACATTCCTTCACAAATTGAACTATGTCCGCCAACGTTTACGCTTTTCTCTTCGCTGGAGTCGTCGGAGCCGCAGTAGCTTTGTACGTGTGGCTAAAAGACGAGAATACGCCTCATCGGAATAATCGACCCCGGAGACCACCTCCTCCTTCGCCTCCTCCTCATAGTTCTAACGAAACTGGTTCGGATTGCATCGTATGCGAAAACCCTAGCACAGTGAAATTCGTACCATGTTTGCACTCATGCCTGTGTAGCAACTGCTTCAGTACGTATTTGAAACACGCCCGAAAATGCCCGTTGTGCCGCATAGAAATAGATGATGTTATAAGTTCTGCATAATTTGAACTGACTTAGTTGGTTATGATGCTATAGTACCGGTTTTTCAAACTTAATACTTTTTGTGTGTGAAATTTGCTTTTTGTTGTCCTTTAAACACAAGACACCTGTATAGGATTTAAGGTTTTAGGCAATTATGTATTAAAACGATTTGACTTTATAACTATGTTATTATTTGTTATTGGCGGGAATTGTAGTACTAATTGATTGTAATTTTAACTTGTATATAAAAAATTTTGTTGTTTCAAACTTACTAAATCTAATTATTTAATGTGTATAATAAAGACTAGTTATTCTTTGATTATCACAAGTAATTTTGAAAGGAAACAATAAGACTGAAATTCACAATTTAATCCTCTTTACAATAATTTTACTCCAACTATATTTCTTGATGTCGACAACGATTCTTTGGATGTACAGTAACCCCTCGCTATATCCCGCATTCGGATATATCGCGCCTTGTATTATGTCTCGCAATTTTTCCCCCACTTTTTTTTTTCAATATGTATTTTCCTTAAAATCGACATTACTAGAAAACGAGTGAAATATATATATATATAGTTTTACCTTTACAATAATGAGTAATGTTTATAGTAATTAATAATATGTAATAATAATCTCCTTTCTAAATTTTTGTTTCTTTTTTTAGAAGTTATATTATTTAATATGAAATATGATTTAGTTTTATCTTTCCAATACATACTGTGCTTTAGTTTTAAAAATTTGTTGAGTAGCATAAATGCATCAAAAGTATAGTATTTATCAAGTCGCTCGTTATATCGCGTTTTTTTGCTTGTCTCCCGGGAAGCGCGATATAACGAGGGGCTGCTGTATTCCTAATTAAATCAGATATGATGATCCAGTTGATAAACAGTTTGAAGTAGAACATTCACATCATTGAATCAATGACTTCAACACATTCCATCTAGAGTGAGGCTGCGGTGCTCAGTAAATAATCTTGCCTACATGGGAAAGAACCATAAATATCATAGTTAAAGTATTAGATTGGCAG
Source organism: Oedothorax gibbosus (assembly GCA_019343175.1). Taxonomy (NCBI): domain Eukaryota; kingdom Metazoa; phylum Arthropoda; class Arachnida; order Araneae; family Linyphiidae; genus Oedothorax; species Oedothorax gibbosus. Next base: position 9,849 of record JAFNEN010001323.1, read on the forward strand.
ATCACGTGACCTCCAGTGCGAACGACGGGACGCGCATGGAGGCCAAAATAAGGGGGCAAAATGGCCAGTGTTGCTGCCACTTTAAAGAGAAAAATGCTATGAAAAAATACCATCTAATTCTAAAATTACAAAAAAAAATATCGTTAAAATACTAGCTGCATTTTGGAATCTTTTTAGTGGCTTGAAATGCTTTTCTAGTATTTTTTTGTAATTTTAGAATTAAATGATATTTTTTCGTAGTATTTTTCTCCTTGAAGTGGCAGCAACACTGGCCATTTTACCCTCTTATATGGCCTCCATGCGCGTCCCGTCGTTAGCATTGGAGGTCACGTGATCTGCCAATCTAATACTTTATGATATCTATGGAAAGAACCCAGGCCTGGGCATTGCCAAAATAACTGCCGACCGCAGTTCTTAACAGTTAAAGCAGCAAAATATTCTGAATAATACTATGTATAGAGGGAGTACTTTTTAAAGGGGGCTGGGGAGCCCAGTCGGTTAGGCATTCGCCTAGCATGCGGAAGGTCCCAGGTTTGGGTCTGGGCATCGTCCAAATAACTGCTGACCTATAAAATGGGCCGCGCAGCCAAAAATGTCCGACGAATACCCCGTGTAGAAGGAGCAAAGAGTTCTATAGTAGGGTAGAGGAACGACTCGTACTGAGCTGCCATCGGCAGCCATGGCTCACTACGGAGCCCAAATAGAGTGGCAAAAGTGCTAGTTAATTTATAATTTTGATACTGAGAAAGGAAGTACACCCAGGGCAAAGGCGGGAATCGAACCCGCACCTGTTATAGCGTGCGGACTGCTAGCGTTATGGCCTGCGCTCCAAACCACTCGGTCATCGGGCCCCACATGCCACCCTATATTGTCTCCGTGTTGGTCCATGGTGCTGTTGCCAGGTTCAGTCTCTACCCTACTATAGAACTCTTTGAGAAGGAGTGCACGTTAAATATCCTTCAAAGTCCAAATGCTGCGTACGATGTCGCCCTTAAAGGTTGCGTTGGGTGCCTACTCGGGTGTCGGCTCGTCACTTGACTGTGGTTCTAAAATACGACGCCCGTCGCCAATAGCCCTCGTGCAGTTCTCGTGCGACGATAATTCAAACTAAACTACACTTTAAATTCGCTGTGCAAAGGTAGTAAAGGTTGGAGTAAATCCCAACATTGTATACGTTGTTGCTCTTAAAAAGTTAAATTGGGTGCCTATTCGGGTGTTTTATCGTCGCTGAACTGTGGTTCTAAATTACGCAGTAAATAGCAAAAGCATTTTAAATCTATCTTTGTTCACTGAAGCTGCATACATTTTCGGTAAAAAGTTTTATTGGTCTTGCAACTTTAATGTGATTCAACATAACAATTAAAATAACTAATCACCCAAGTTTAACTTAAGTGCAAGGTTAATCCAACCATGTGAAATCAATTGACTTTTGATTTATATTTTTTTATCAGTAAGAGACCTGACAAATTAAAATAATTAATTTTTTTTTACTATATGCGCATTTTTTTGGCTGTACTTGACACAGCTAAAATATATTTACCACAAGGACTTTAAGTGTTTACAGTGGAAAATAATTTTACATTCAACTATTGAACAAAGCTAGTAAGTGACCTGACAACATATAAAAAACCCACCCTTAGGAAAAGCAAAACTCTTCATCTAATGAATAGATGACGAATAATTCAATAGATGCATTAAAAACAGAACTTACAAAAGGTAAAAAATAATTAACTTAAAGTTTATGAAAAGGCTGGAGTCTTGTTACCTTTAAAGGATTGAATAACATGTTTATTGACACAAAAATATCAATTTTTCCAAAAATGTCACTTAGCGTTAGAACGTGTTCTTCCACTAAGCTCTTTAATTATTTCCTTAGGTAAAAGACCTGACATTTCTCTTGGACAAAATGAAATATTTTGTACACATTAAAACTTACCCTCAATTAAAAAAATATATATATTGATTTATAACATTACATTCTATATTTTTTGAAAGTTTATTTTATTTGAAATAGATTAAATTAGACTAAGAAGTTTCATTTTGTCGTTTCGGACAGCCCGTTTTCTTAGTTTGTTAAAAAAAAATTCTGCAAAAAATATTTGAATAATATTCTTACTCTAATGCAGGGGTTCCCAACCGGTGGTACACGGGAAAATTTCAGGTGGTACGCGTGAGTGATGTGAGCAACATGTTCCTATTAATAACTTCTGTACGAATGAGTTGCGAGCACGCAAACATATTACTCATTATTTGCAATATTAACATTATTATAAAGAGAAATCTTTAACTTCTGGATCGGATGTAAAACCTAGTACCCTTTAATCTTCCGGGAAGCTCTGCTATTTTAGATGCCATTTGTTACGAGTTACTTGTGTGAGACTTGAGAGTGGATTTTCTGTTTTAATCACGGGCAAACAACAAGTTTCTCACTAAAGACTATAAAAGTATATTTTGTATGCTGATTAATTTTTTGCTGAGTTTGTACGATTTTTTTATTTGTATGTTCTAGAACTATGAATAATAAATAAAACGGTAAATTAATACTATTTTAAACTTTTTGTTTCTCCGTTATTATTAGCATATTATAAATAAACAAATATCTAACTATTAAATATGAAGTTTTCTCAGGAATTTAATTCAAAAAGCCTTTGAACACTTTTAAAAGAGTAAATATTGTACATTTATTCGGGTGGTATGCTAAAATTTCTTAAAAAGTCAGTGGTACGCAGGTGCAAAAAGGGTTTGGGGAACCCCTGCTCTAATGCATGTAAATAACTCTCAACAGTATAAACAATTTTTTTAAAAAAAACATAATATCTCAGAATATTTTATTTGAAAATCAAAAATAATTTTTAGTTGGACATCAAAAGTGCCTCACGTTTGAAAATGACCCAATTCATTTTAAATTATATACCTCAAATAAGTATATTGAATTTTTATTTAATTGATCCAATGATTTAGTATCTATTATATAGAAAACTTTTTTTTTATTTGTGCCTGAAAACTGCTAAAATGCAACAAACTTTTGTTATTAAGTATCTCTGAGGGTCATTTAAATTAATTTAAATGAAAATGTAAAGTATTTAAGCATTAATATTTTTTTTTAGAAAATAGATGAACTACATCATTAGTTTATTTAATACAGTATCAATAATATATCATTATTAGTTTACTTAATACAGTAATAACTCTGTAAAGTACCTAATACATAATATTAAAGTATTTTTAAATACAGCTTTATGCAAAGGTTAATATATTATAAGATAGTAGTAGCTCTATATACCTCAAATATTTATTTTAAAAAATTCACTTTCATGACTAATTAAAATTGTTGGTAATTAGCCCTTGGTAATCCATTTCACTTTAGATTGTTGACCATTTTATCCAAAAACCATGGACATCATGGCACATATTGTGCACAAACTTAAAATATATATCTAAACTTTTACTTCTAGCATAAGTAATTAGAGTTTCTAATTTCTTTTATTTTTGTCAAAGTTTCAGTAAAAAAAGCTTCACGAACCTACCCTTTTTATTAGAAAAAAATTGCAAATATGACACATTTTTCAAGTTATTGGAAAGCTAAAAGAAAAACTCTGTTACTTGAACGTTACTTTTATACAACTTTTTAGATGCATAATTTGTTTACACCAAACAAATTATTATTAATTAGTTATTTAAAAGTAACAAAAAGTTCATATCTTTAATTTAAAAAACTATACATGTGGGGAAATATTTGGGTTACTTATTAACCCGTACACAATTATGGGCAAGAAAATTGGCTATGCCAAGCTTAAGTTTATCTAAATAAAGAAAATATAAGGCAAATGAAGACCATAGTACCGAACAATTTATGTAGCACAGATTAAATTACACAACACAAAAGAACTAATTTTAAAAAACTTTACGTTAAGTTAACGTATTTTTACGAATAGCTGTTAGTAATGGGTTAAATCTATATACATAAAAGGCAACTTCCGTTTGTTTGTTTGTATAAGACACGAGATCAAAAGAACCACGCAACAGATCGTCACGAAATTTGGCACAAAAATTCATCTCATCTCTGGAACAAACATAGGCTAAGAATTTTTAGAATCGGACCATTCCTTCTATAGTTTTCGAACGTTTTATTCGAATTTTGTGAAAAAACTACACCACTTTGGCTCAAATCCGATCTTTTTTTACTTTCCTGATGCCATCGGCTGAAAAAATTAAATAAAACTTTTAACGAAAACATTTAAAATTGAAAATGTTTATTTTATTCTGTTGCCATTACCTTCAGAAACTAAATTCATTATTTGAAAAATAATTGACATGTTTCAAGTGACGTATATCCGCCAGTCTCCATTCCCGGATTTTATTGTGGGCTTATTTGATGATTTTTTCATTGATTTTCTGTTGACTGCATGTATGTATGTTTTCGCTAAATACGTTGCCAAACTCGCCAAATTACTAACTAAATCTCGCCAAATGGGCAATTTCTTTTATAAATATTTATAATCTGGTCGGTTGTTCGAAGGTCATTGTGTTAGAACTGTAAAATGGGTGTGTTTGTAGCTATATCTATTTTCTCGCCAAATTATTTCCCAAAACGCGCCAAATGAGCTAAAAGCTTTTATGTATTTATGAGGGAATTGTGATGACATTTATGAGTGTATTTTATAGCGTATTTTTCATTTTGGAATTTAAAGCAATGAAACGGGATTTTATACTTTATAACGAGCGGGAACAATAACATAAGTTTGATCATATAACAGGTTATATGGTACACATATTTGGAACGATCATTCAATTATTGTACATATCTGCATTGATTTAGTACTGTATACATTTGCATTGAATTCTTAATTTTTCAGCATTTGTATTGAATTATGGTAGAAATTTGTACTGCTTATATTGTATTTATATCTGCAAAGTGTCAAAAAAAGTTACTTAATTTATTATAGAACTCCCTTGAATTGCGTTAAAATAAATGTTTGAGACCCTTTTAAGATTTAGCCGTTTTTCCATTTTTAATTCTTACTGATTATTTTTACTTAAATATGTATTCTTTTAAATTTGAGCTTCTTATCAAAGGTATTTTTGAAATTAATATTAATCGTTACTATATCCAAGTTGGGTAATTAAATGGCAAATTACTGGGTAATCTTCATATCTTATGTAACTAAAATGAGAGAAAAAAATAGTTAAATTGACTGTTAAATTATTTTTCCACCTCTACCCGTGCAACGTCGGGTATAACAGCTAGTAAAGTAATAAAATCCTCTAATAGGAAAGTTTTTTCACCTTGTTTTTTTATGAACTATTTTGTTCATTAAAATGTACTTTAAGATAATGTTTATTGAAAAGAAGCTTCACAATATAAGTAAAAATAACGTTTAAAAAAAAACAATTTTCACATTTTCACAAAAACGTTTTTATTTATATCTTCTAGTTTAGAAACACCTAGAAATTGTTTTTAAAAAAATAAATTTTATAAAATATTTTAGTTTTGAAGTAGTATAAATTACATTCATGAAAACATTCCGACAGTTATTTGCATGTATACTACAAATTCTTTTTACTATTATTCCGTATGTTCATTAACATAAAGGCCAAAAATATTCTTTGTACTCATCTCCCTACAAACAGCCCTCGTGTAGCTCTAGTGCCACGTTTACCAACCACCCAACGAACACACCAATGGGGTTGTTTCACGGAGGATCTGGCAATAGCTCCGCGGTCTTTTTTGCTCTCGAGTGGCTAGAAGACAGAGTGTCAAGCGCAATAGTACTCCCGGGGAAAAAGTGGTTCTTCAAACTTTCATTTGCAGATGGCGCTGATGTCTGTTGCGAGATCATTCTACCGAAACTGCTCTTTTCTTAGACGTTTTTCCAACTAACAAAAGCGTTTATTTTCTAGAAAAAATTTAATGATTTTTAGGTTAACATATGTTCCTTTTTTTTAATGGAAAAAAAATTCTATATCAGGATAGTTTAAAAATGCAAACTTTTTTTTAAAAGTGATTTAATTGTTTTATTAAATGCATCTCCTCTGAAAATCCTCCCCTACACCCGAAAATATTAATATTTTTGTTTTTTTCTCTTTATAACTGAATAGAAATACAATGTTTATTTATATTTTAATATTTATTAAAAAATACTATTTATGTATTAAAACATGTTTTAGTAAAACTATTTTAACAAAATACTATTTAATATCAATGATATTTATGTTCCTAAACCAAAAATGTTAAATAGAAAACAATATATTCTATTTTTAATACTTGTATAGGAAAAAAAACAATATTTTTAGGCCAGTTATTTTGTTTCTTTTTTTTTAATGAAAAAACAAAATTTCTATTTTCTATTTCAGGATATTTTAAAAATGCAAACTTTTTTTTAAAAGTTATTTAATTGTTCAATAAATGTATCTCCTCTAAAAATTATCCCCATACCTGAAAATATTAATATTTTTTGAAATATTTTTTCCTCTTTATTACTGAATAGAAATACAATTTTTAAAAAATATTTCTTTTAAAAAATTTATTTATGTATTAATACTATTTTTTTTATAAAACTATTTAAAACAAAATACCTTTTCAATAACATATCTGTTCCGAAACTAAAATGTTTTTAAAACACTATATGCTATATTTAATGCTTATATAGGAACATTTTTTATGATATGGTTATTTTACTTTTCATAAAACACATGTGTAGGAAATAGTTAAACTAGAAATTAAATAAATACTTGTGTAAGTCAAGAATTTTTAATGAAGAAAAATATTACTTTCTATTAAATCAGATACAATGATTGGATTTTCTAAGTAAATGCAGTCAAATAGCCCTGTCCACTCTGACGTCACCTGGCGGAATCCTAAGGATAAACAGACTTATAATTTTTAACTGTTTGTGTCGTGCTTATTTGATTTTCATTATTTTCGGAATTGAATTTTGAAATCTCCACATTTAATTAGACATCTTTTTTCAAAAAAAGAAAGTTGAGTATTTTTTCGACAGCTGGCGATGCCAAGGCGTACACAGGATCTGGGGGGGGGGGGGGGGGGGGGGGGGGGCAGGCAACATTGGGGCCCCTATGTTCTTAATTTTGGATTGGATGAGCCTCTTCTTTAGGGAATTTTCCTTTGACCCCCCCCTCTTGTAAATAATTACTAGTTAATTATTAACTAATAAATAATTACTAGTTAATTATTAACTGATAAATAATTACTAGTTCAATTATTATTAATTACTAATTAAATGAATGGGAATGTTTCAGATGATGTAACGCTTTTTTTTATTTGTATGCGTACTGGATTTCCTCGGTTGCTTCGGTTTCACTCTCAAAATGACCGATTTAGATGAAAATAATTTTTTCTTTCTATGCAAGCTTTCTTAACAAATGTCTTGATCAACCAACAGCACAGCAAGAAATTGGCATTTAACAATTTATTTAAAAAAATATTCTTAGAAAACTTATCTTCGAATACTAAAACATAAGTAATTCCAGGCAACAAACTGTAGGAGTTGGGGCTATTGCCATCCACGACATGAAACAACCCCACACTACAGTTATTACCTTACATTTATTAAGACTTAATTTAGAACTAAATTTTAAATGTACGCATTACTTTGATTTTTTTAAATAAATTTAAGCTTACAAATTATTAAAATTCTAATACTACCTAGAAAAAATTTAATTTTTGTCTATTAAAGATTGATAGAGCACTTTCGCCGCCGAACATTTTTGTTGTCAACGAAATGAGTATATTAAAATATGCAATCAATTGGAAACTGTTTAATGAACCAGACAGAAGATAACTAATTTTCATGTTATATCTCTCTTTCTCATCCTTACTCAAGTGCTCTAAGCTCCATTGCGAAATTATATCTGAAAAACGCTCGAAATTCTGATCAAAAGAAAAGATTAGCACAGTAACAAATGGCCAACATGTGGTTTGTTTATCCTTAGAGATGGTTGCTATGAGGCAGTTGCCACTCGCTGGACAACCCTATTCACTATTACATTAGCACACAAATTTCTACAAATTAAAATATAAACAATCGTGCTGGGGCGCGACTAGAAATATTTTCTGGGGGGGAGGGGCAGTTTTTTAATATTTTTAATTAATTTTTTTATTAGAATTATATCTAATTAAAAATATTTTTAGATGACATTATATTTAATTAGAATTAATTTTAATTAGAATTAATACAGATTATTACATAGTAAATACAGATTTTTACGATTAATTTTTCTTTACTAATTACTATTTATATACTTGCATAGTTTTTTATACATAACTAATGTTTGTATTATTAAATCGATAATTAATGCTTTATTTTTTAAATAAAAATTAAGTGCAATAAATAGGAAAAAATGAATGAATAGGAATGTTTCACATGATGTAACGCTCTTGTTATCATTTTTCTGCGAACTGCGATGATATCATTGGTTTTGCTTCGGTTTTACTTTAAAAGCCGATATAGGTGAAAGAAACTTTTCTTTCTATGCAAGCTCTCTTTAACAAACGTTTTAACCAACAAATGAAACAAATCGTTGGAGTTGTTGCCATCCAAAACATGAAACAACCCCATTATATAGAATTTTTTTACATAAAATTTAACTACAAAGATAATTTAATAAATCACCTTATTTGCTGTACAAAAATTAAACCGATTAGCTCCGGAATATTAAATTTAGCATTTATTTAATTTGTAAAAATTATAAATAATAAAAATTTACTAAATACAAAACTAATTGCACAAAAATTAGTTTTTAAGAAATTAGTGTATGGGCTTGTTTCAACACTTTGTCAAAGAAAACAAAACAACCAATGAAATCGCAGTTCGGAGCGCGTGTCGTTATAAAACACCAAGAGCTTGTTTAACATTTGTCAAAGAAAACAAAGCAACCAATGAAATCGCAGTTTGGAGAACGTGACATCATAAGAAATATTCCCATTCCATAACAGGTTTGGAACAAGTATTAGCAAAATATTTCATGTAAGTAAAAAAAAAAAGTTAATTCACACAAATTTTCGAAGATTCGATGTAGCTAACATATAAACAATTTGTAGAAACTAACAAGTTAAATGCGACTTGTTAAAAGCTAACCAATTAAATGATTTAATATTTAAAACTTCACCGAAGCTAATTCATATTTTTAATTAATTTTACGTCTTACAGGCGCGAATCGCCAATGTGAAATAATTTTAAAATTGCATGCATTTATGTAGTTATATAAAAATAACTAATTTTCATAAACCATGGTTTAAATACTAAACAGCAATTAAAATTTAATGAAAACAGAACTAATTATACCTTCCTAGATTTGTATTAAGCATTCAGACAAAATCAGTAAAAATAGTGGAAAATGTGCCCAAGTAGCTTACAAACATCGCAAAAATAACTGCCGACCTACTAACGGCCCGTGCAGCCAAAACAAAATGTCCGACGAATAATACCCCGAGTAGTGGAAGTTCATGTTAAATATGCTCCAAAATCCGAACGCTGCGTACGATGTCGCCTTTAACAGTTGCGTTGGGCGCTACTCAGGTGTCTACTCGTCACTTGACTGTTGTTCTAAATTACGACGCCCGTCGCCAATAGCCCTCGTGTAGCTTTTGTGCGACGATAATTCAAACTAAACTAACCCACAAGGGGCCGTAGTGAGCCGTGAGCCTAGTGGTCAGCGTCTCGGTCTCGAGATCGGAAGGTCCTGCGATCGAGTCCCGGTACCACTGAAGACCTACCGAGTATATGCGGAGTACGTGCTCGTTAAATCTGTTGGGTCCGAAAGTCCTCTAAGTTCCCATACCAAGTCAATACCTCTGGGGGTGACAAGCCAATTCTGGGGATCCTCTAGTTGGCCTCTGTCTCTAAAAATTAGATGGATCCACTTATGTGTGTGTTGTCTGTTGTGTCTGTCTTACTTGACGAAGGTTTATAAGCGGGTTGCTGACAAAGCACACAAACCTGAATATATATGTCTACCAACCAACCAACCAACCAACTAACCCACAAGATAGTCTTTAAAAAATGCCACCCCTTCACAAATATTATAAATCAGCAACTTAAACAGCAACTAAGAGAATTTTACGTATTATATTTGTTTTTTAATATCATTGATTCAATTGCAAACAAATTTTATAAATAAGAACTATCTTATTGATTAAATATAGAAGCTAATAACTTACTCTTGTAATCCAATCTTCTTATGAAATTTGATGTATGAGAAAAAGGCGCATATATGAGTTTAGTTTAGTTTGAATTATCGTCGCACTAGAGCTACACGAGGGCTATTGGCGACGGGCGTCGTATTTTCGAACCACAGTCAAGTGACGAGCCGACACCTAAGTTGGCACCCAACGCAACCTTTAAGGTTGACATAGTACGCAGCGTTAGGACTTTGAAGGATATTTAACGTGCACTCCCATCCCTCCACACGGGGTATTATTCGTCGGACATGCGCATATATGAGAAAAAGGCGCGAAAAACTCCCGAGTTGAACTACACTTCTTGTTACTTGGATTAAGGAAAAAAGCAAAATCAAAACCTTAAAAATAAAACGTTTACAAAAATATGCATCGTTAGATAGCACGTGGGGAATATAACCGGCGCCACCCAGCAAATAAATTTTAAAAAAAATTATTTCCAAAACTTTATTCGCGCCGAATTTTGTGATTGGCTAGTTTTCGCGTTATTTCTTTTCTTTACGTAATATCGTGACGTTGACAGATTTGTGTCTTCTAGATTAGACTTCATTCAGAATGTGAAATGTACGTTTTCCCACCAAAAATTATGAAAAAAAATAGACTTTATCAACTATTTTATAGAAAATTCAATAATATCCAGTGTAAATTTACATTTTCTGGGGGGAAGGGGCACGTGCCCCCAAAGGACCAACGCTGAACAAAAGGACCAACGCTGTGGAGCGAAACGTTCGCGGTAGGTTTACTTGGCGACTTTCCAACGGCTTCACTTATTTCACACCGAGCGTATCCATCTTCTTCTTAACTCTAATGAGACAACTACTTCTACTACATCAGAAAAATTAAACTGCAACCGTGGCAAGACAAAATGGAAAATAAAACCAGTTTCATTTCGCTTTTCGACACATTCCTTCACAAATTTAACTATGACCGCCAAAGTTTGGGGGGGGGGGGGGGGGGGGGGGGGCAGGCAACATTGGGGCCCCTATGTTCTTAATTTTGGATTGGATGAGCCTCTTCTTTAGGGAATTTTCCTTTGACCCCCCCCTCTTGTAAATAATTACTAGTTAATTATTAACTAATAAATAATTACTAGTTAATTATTAACTGATAAATAATTACTAGTTCAATTATTATTAATTACTAATTAAATGAATGGGAATGTTTCAGATGATGTAACGCTTTTTTTTTATTTGTATGCGTACTGGATTTCCTCGGTTGCTTCGGTTTCACTCTCAAAATGACCGATTTAGATGAAAATAATTTTTTCTTTCTATGCAAGCTTTCTTAACAAATGTCTTGATCAACCAACAGCACAGCAAGAAATTGGCATTTAACAATTTATTTAAAAAAATATTCTTAGAAAACTTATCTTCGAATACTAAAACATAAGTAATTCCAGGCAACAAACTGTAGGAGTTGGGGCTATTGCCATCCACGACATGAAACAACCCCACACTACAGTTATTACCTTACATTTATTAAGACTTAATTTAGAACTAAATTTTAAATGTACGCATTACTTTGATTTTTTTAAATAAATTTAAGCTTACAAATTATTAAAATTCTAATACTACCTAGAAAAAATTTAATTTTTGTCTATTAAAGATTGATAGAGCACTTTCGCCGCCGAACATTTTTGTTGTCAACGAAATGAGTATATTAAAATATGCAATCAATTGGAAACTGTTTAATGAACCAGACAGAAGATAACTAATTTTCATGTTATATCTCTCTTTCTCATCCTTACTCAAGTGCTCTAAGCTCCATTGCGAAATTATATCTGAAAAACGCTCGAAATTCTGATCAAAAGAAAAGATTAGCACAGTAACAAATGGCCAACATGTGGTTTGTTTATCCTTAGAGATGGTTGCTATGAGGCAGTTGCCACTCGCTGGACAACCCTATTCATTATTACATTAGCACACAAATTTCTACAAATTAAAATATAAACAATCGTGCTGGGGCGCGACTAGAAATATTTTCTGGGGGGGGAGGGGCAGTTTTTTAATATTTTTAATTAATTTTTTTATTAGAATTATATCTAATTAAAAATATTTTTAGATGACATTATATTTAATTAGAATTAATTTTAATTAGAATTAATACAGATTATTACATAGTAAATACAGATTTTTACGATTAATTTTTCTTTACTAATTACTATTTATATACTTGCATAGTTTTTTTATACATAACTAATGTTTGTATTATTAAATCGATAATTAATGCTTTATTTTTTAAATAAAAATTAAGTGCAATAAATAGGAAAAAATGAATGAATAGGAATGTTTCACATGATGTAACGCTCTTGTTATCATTTTTCTGCGAACTGCGATGATATCATTGGTTTTGCTTCGGTTTTACTTTAAAAGCCGATATAGGTGAAAGAAACTTTTCTTTCTATGCAAGCTCTCTTTAACAAACGTTTTAAACAACAAATGAAACAAATCGTTGGAGTTGTTGCCATCCAAAACATGAAACAACCCCATTATATAGAAATTTTTATATAAAATTTAACTACAAAGATAATTTAATAAATCACCTTATTTGCTGTACAAAAATTAAACTGATTAGCTCCGGAATATTAAATTTAACATTTATTTAATTTGTAAAAATTTAAATAATAAAAAATTTACTAAATACAAAACTAATTGCACAAAATTAGTTTTTAAGAAATTAGTGTATGGGCTTGTTTCAACACTTTGTCAAAGAAAACAAAACAACCAATGAAATCGCAGTTCGGAGCGCGTGTCGTTATAAAACACAAGAGCTTGTTTAACATTTGTCAAAGAAACAAAGCAACCAATGAAATCGCAGTTTGGAGAACGTGACATCATAAGAAATATTCCCATTCCATAACAGGTTTGGAACAAGTATTAGCAAAATATTTCATGTAAGAAAAAAAAAAGTTAATTCACACAAATTTTCGAAGATTCGATGTAGCTAACATATAAACAATTTGCAGAAACTAACAAGTTAATGCGACATGTTAAAAGCTAACCAATTAAATGATTTAATATTTAAACTTCACCGAAGCTAATTCATATTTTTAATTAATTTTACGTCTTACAGGCGCGAATCGCCAATGTGAAATAATTTTAAAATTGCATGCATTTATGTAGTTATATAAAAATAACTAATTTTCATAAACCATGGTTTAAATACTAAGCAGCAATTAAAATTTAATGAAAACAGAACTAATTATACCTTCCTAGATTTGTATTAAGCATTCAGACAAAATCAGTAAAAATAGTGGAAAATGTGCCCAAGTAGCTTACAAACATCGCAAAAATAACTGCCGACCTACTAACGGCCCGTGCAGCCAAAACAAAATGTCCGACGAATAATACCCCGAGTAGTGGAAGTTCATGTTAAATATGCTCCAAAATCCGAACGCTGCGTACGATGTCGCCTTTAACAGTTGCGTTGGGCGCTACTCAGGTGTCTACTCGTCACTTGACTGTTGTTCTAAATTACGACGCCCGTCGCCAATAGCCCTCGTGTAGCTTTTGTGCGACGATAATTCAAACTAAACTAACCCACAAGGGGCCGTAGTGAGCCGTGAGCCTAGTGGTCAGCGTCTCGGTCTCGAGATCGGAAGGTCCTGCGATCGAGTCCCGGTACCACTGAAGACCTACCGAGTATATGCGGAGTACGTGCTCGTTAAATCTGTTGGGTCCGAAAGTCCTCTAAGTTCCCATACCAAGTCAATACCTCTGGGGTGACAAGCCAATTCTGGGATCCTCTAGTTGGCCTCTGTCTCTAAAAATTAGATGGATCCACTTATGTGTGTGTTGTCTGTTGTGTCTGTCTTACTTGACGAAGGTTTATAAGCGGGTTGCTGACCAAGCACACAAACCTGAATATATATGTCTACCAACCAACCAACCAACCAACTAACCCACAAGATAGTCTTTAAAAAATGCCACCTTCACAAATATTATAAATCAGCAACTTAAACAGCAACTAAGAAAATTTTACGTATTATATTTGTTTTTTAATATCATTGATTCAATTGCAAACAAATTTTATAAATAAGAACTATCTTATTGATTAATATAGAAGCTAATAACTTACTCTTGTAATCCAATCTTCTTATGAAATTTGATGTATGAGAAAAAGGCGCATATATGAGTTTAGTTTAGTTTGAATTATCGTCGCACTAGAGCTACACGAGGGCTATTGGCGACGGGCGTCGTATTTTCGAACCACAGTCAAGTGACGAGCCGACACCTAAGTTGGCACCCAACGCAACCTTTAAGGTTGACATAGTACGCAGCGTTAGGACTTTGAAGGTATTTAACGTGCACTCCCCAGTGGGTATTATTCGTCGGACATGCGCATATATGAGAAAAAGGCGCGAAAAACTCCCGAGTTGAACTACACTTCTTGTTACTTGGATTAAGCAAAAAAGCAAAATCAAAACCTTAAAATAAAACGTTTACAAAAATATGCATCGTTAGATAGCACATGGGGAATATAACCGGCGCCACCCAGCAAATAAATTTTAAAAAAAATTATTTCCAAAACTTTATTCGCGCCGAATTTTGTGATTGGCTAGTTTTCGCGTTATTTCTTTTCTTTACGTAATATCGTGACGTTGACAGATTTGTGTCTTCTAGATTAGACTTCATTCAGAATGTGAAATGTACGTTTTCCCACCAAAAATTATGAAAAAAAATAGACTTTATCAACTATTTTATAGAAAATTCAATAATATCCAGTGTAAATTTACATTTTCTGGGGGGAAGGGGCACGTGCCCCCAAAGGACCAACGCTGAACAAAAGGACCAACGCTGTGGAGCGAAACGTTCGCGGTAGGTTTACTTTACTTGGCGACTTTCCAACGGCTTCACTTTATTTCACACCGAGCGTATCCATCTTCTTCTTAACTCTAATGAGACAACTACTTCTACTACATCAGAAAAATTAAACTGCAACCGTGGCAAGACAAAATGGAAAATAAAACCAGTTTCATTTTCGCTTTTCGACACATTCCTTCACAAATTTAACTATGACCGCCAAAGTTTTCGCTTTATCTTCGTTGGAGTCTTCGCAGCCGCAGCAGCTGTGTACGTGTGGCTAAATAAAGACGATAATAAGCCTCATCGGAATAATCGACCTCCATCGAATAATTCTAACGAAACTGGCGATGTTACCCCGCCGAAATATTTCGAAACTGGTTCGAATTGCATCGTATGCTGCGAAAACCCTAGCACAGTGAAGTTCGTACCATGTTTGCACTCATGCCTGTGTCGCAAATGCTACAGAACGTATTTGGAATACGACCGAAAATGCCCGTTGTGCCGCATAGAAATAGATCATGTTATAACTTCTGCATAATTTGAACTGACTTTGTTAGTTGTGATGCTATAGTACCGGTTTTTTAAACTTAATACTTTTTGTGTGTGAAATTTGCTTTTTGTTGTCCTTTAAACACAAGACACTTGTATGGGAATTAAGGTAGCTTAAGAGTTTTAAGCAATTATGTATTAAAACGATTTTGACTTTATAACTATGCTATTATTTGTTATTGGCGGAAATTTTGTAGTACTAATTGTTTTGGATTTGAACTTGTATATAAAAAGTGTTGTTGTTTCAAACTTACTAATTCTTGTTATATAATGTTTATAATAAAGACTAGTTATTCTTTGATTATCACAAGTAATTTTGAAAGGAAACAATAAGACTGAAATTCACAATTTAATCCTCGTTACAATAATTTTACTGCAACTAAATTTCTTGATGTCGACGATTCTTTGAATGTACAGTAACCCCTCGCTATATCGCGCATTCGGATATATCGCGCCTCGTTACATCGCACATTCGGATATATCGCGCCTTGTATTATGTCTCCCAATTTTTCCCACACATTTTATTTTTCAATATGTACTTTCCTTAAAATCGACATTACTAGAAAATGAGTGAAAGATGTATAGTTTTACCTTTACAATAATGAGTAATATTTAAAGTAATTAATAATATGTAAGTAAGTATAGTATTTATTAGGGTTGCACCGAATATTCTGTATTCGGCCACTTTAGCCGAATATTCGGTTTGGCCGAACAGCTTTACTATTCGGCCGAATAGTGAAATTTAATTTTTTTCAAAATTCTTAATGTTAATTCATCTTCTAAAATCTAAAACGTCGAAAAAATTCCCAAACAGGACTTGTTTTCTTTTTTGAGTTACTGTGAGTGGGCTTTAAAAAAATAATTACCATATGTATCGCAATTGTAAGCCATGGTTTTATTATTTTTTTTTCTAATTTTCATTCTACCTCGGATCCACCTACTTCTGTTTATGTTTTCATACTTCTATTTTCGTTTTCGTGTTGTGATTTTTCCAAGTTACACTAACACTTTCTAAAAGGCTTGTTTTAATAACAAACGAGTTACGAGTACCACTTTATTGTGTGTTGCTTTAATTAAAAATTTAATAGCTATATTGTATTAAAATTATTGTGTGATTGTTTACTTATATGTTTGTGTTGAATTGAAATTGATGAATAATAAATACAACTTACTTAGATCTGACAAAAAATAAAAATTGGTTTAGGTAGGCCGAATATTCGGCTAAGACTTTGGCCGAATATTCGTTATTCGGCCAAATTTGGTATTCGGTACATCCCTAGTATTTATTAAGTCGCTCGTTATATCGCGGTTTTTCGCTTGTCTCCCGGGAAGCACGATATAACGAGGGGCTGCTGTATTCCTAAATAAATCGGATATGATGATCCAGTTGATATGAAGTAGAACATTCACATCATTGAATCAATGACTTCAACACATTCCATCTAGAGTGAGGCTGGGGAGCCCAGTAAATACGCTTGCCTACATGGGAAATAACCCAGGTTTGAACCTGGTCATTGCCAAAATAACTGCCGACCTTCTGCTGTTCTCAGGGCCAGATTTCTAAATAGGCTGTAGGGGGCTGGGGAGCCCAGTCGGTTAGGCGTCCGCCTAGCATGCGAAAGGTCCCAGGTTCGGGTCCGGGCATCGCCAAAATAACTGTCGACCTATAAACGGCCGTAGCCAAAAATGTCCGACGAATAATACCCCGTCTAGAGGGAGTACACGTTAAATATCCTCCAAAGTCCCAACGCTGCGTACGATGTCGCCCTTAACGGTTGCGTTGGGTGCCTACTCGGGTGTCGGCTCGTCACTTGAAAGTGGTTCTAGAATACGACGCCCGTCGCCAATAGCCCTCGTGTACCTCTAGTGCGACGATAATTCAAACTAAACTAAATACGCTGTAGCCTAGAACGGAGAATTTTTTGGGGCGGCAAATTTTACGACCAATTGAAGCGGCATAAAAAAATTATTATAAAGATACGAATGTTTTTAAGAAACAAATCATTTACATTAATGCGTAAACGTATATATATAGTACTAATATTTCGTAGAAAACATGGTCGCTGCGAGGGCAATTGCACCCCCTCCTCCCGAATTTCGAAGTTGAAAGAAAAATGGTAGAACAGTTTAAAAAAATCGCCTATTTCGCTTTAGTGTGTAAAGGTACATAGATGATTCTAATATGTGTATATTTTAAACATCACAAACCACCATATTTTGCAGCTAACCAGCTACCTTTCCCCGAAGGGGGAGAATATTGTGATAGGGTGGCAAATCAATCATAGGTAGTAAAGGTTGGAGTAAATCCCGACACTGTATACGTCAGGGGCGGACTGGTTAAGTTTGGCCCACTCGGCGCAGTCATGACTTTGGCCCACCATATATTATATATACATCGAGACACTAATCAAGAAGGGGGAAAAAGAATTTAATCATAAAAAAGAAACTCGTCTCTTGACCAGGGTTCTAAATTACGAGGCGTAATTGGCTGTGTTGGCCGTAATTGGCCATAATTGGCTACGCCTCGTAATTTAGAACACTGGTCAAGAGACGAGTTTCTTTTTTATGATTCCATTCGTTTTCCCCCTGATTAGTAAGTGTCTCAATGAGAAAAAGAAGGAAAGGATTAAGCTTTAAAACTTAAAAGTATTATTAAATTAGATTATAACTATCTTGAAAAATAATTTAAAATATAAAGATGACTTCGGCTTCGCTAAAAAAAAAACACTTAAAAAGTAATAGAAAGTATTTCAAGCCAATGACTATGCGATTAAAAAAAATGTTAGCTTTGGGGTATCAAATGTGATAGTTTTTTTTTTTTAAATATTAAACAACACATATTTTTCAGATTTTTATGAAATAAGTTTTCATCGTCTTTTAAAAAAGTAAAAAAGTTTCAAGGAAGGTGGTAATTGGTCTTCATTAAAAAATAAATGAAAGGAAGAATCTCATAAATTGACAGTCCCTGTAGTCAATAAAATATCTTATATTAAATTAAATATTGTTTTAAAGTATTCTAAAAAATATTTTTGTTGCATTATTTTTACATATCTTATCTATAATAATAAAAGAAAGAATCTGTCTGTCTGTGTGTCTGTTATCGGATCGTAAAAGACCTACTTATACTGCCCACAGGAATTCGAAATTTTAAAGATAGATTCCCTTTAATACTAACGTGTGCACCTGAGGCTTAGTTTTTTCATATTTGTTCCATTTTTAGAGAAAATTCGAATTTTCTGAAAAAAATACACCACTTTCGCTCAAATCCGATCATTTTTCTCTTTCCTGATGCCATCGGCTGAAAAAATTAAATACAACTTTTAACGAAAACATTTAAATTTCAAAATGTTTATTTTATTCTTTTGCCATTACTTTCAGAAACTAAATTTATTATTTGAAAAATAATTGACACGTTTCAAGTGACGTAATTCCGCCAGTCTTCATTCCCGGATTTTATTGTGGGTTTATTTGATGATTTTTTCATTGGATTTTTCTGTTGACTGCATGTATGCATATTTAAGCAATAAATGTATAGTTAAGCTATTACTGAACTATGATGGTTAATAAAGGCCATCGCACTAGAGCTATTAGTGTGTTATGTCTTTATTTTTTCGCCAAATACGTTGCCAAACTCGCCAAATTATTAACTAAAATTCGCCAAATAGGCAATTTCTTTTATGAATAATTTATAAGCTGGTCGGTTGTTCGAAGGTCATTGTGTTTGAGCTGTATAATGGGTGTGGGTAGCTATATCTATTTTCTCGCCAAATTATTTCCCAAAACGCGCCAAATGAGCAAAAAGGTTTTATGTATTTATGAGGGAATTGTGATTACATTTATGAGTGCATTTTATAGCGTATTTTTCATTTTGGAATTTTAAGGCAATGAAACGGGATTTTATAACTTATAACGAGCGGAAACAATAATAAGTTTATGATCCTATAACAGGGTATATGGTACACATATTTGGAATCCATTTGATATTTTTTTATTCCGTGCGAAGAACGGGTATAAATTTGCTAGTCTTTCATATTCTAAGAGGAAAAATTAAGAAATTTAATATCGAAAACTTTCAGCAATATTTCCGAAAAAGTTAACCAAGTATTTTAAGCTCATAAAATGACTACACTGTATTCTGTAAAACTTATTGTTGGCTTCACAAAATCATAATTAAATGTAACTCATTTAAACGCTTTTTAGCTTTTTACCGGGGCCGTCGCGTCATTTCCAAGCGGCCGGGCGAGTTTTAATAATGCACACCCTTCTCCGCCACATTTATTTACACAAAATTTATAATTTTAGAATTTTTAGCAAGTTTCGCTGGCTTCAAGGCTTCTCAACTACTATACATGTGGACCGTAAAAGAGTTTGCTTTTTTTAAACAAAGGGAGAAAAAAATTAACGCTCACATGTTAACATAAAAATACAACAAATATTTGGTCAACGTAAATTCAATTTTAATTTTTTCTGAGTTAGAAAAGTTTTTATTGCTAAATTCGTGATGACTAATATACAATATCCTTAATAATTTTTCAATTATTTTAAATGTTTTGATCTTCATTAAGTTTGCACGCGCTCCCGTTTTTGGCGGCGGCCATAAGGGCGATCGTCCCACATGCTCCTGTCATGCGAAGGCCCTACTTCTTACAATATATATTTCATATTTTATGTATTCATATTTTAAAAATTATGTTTCTAAGCAAACAGTTAAACAAATAAACTTTAAAAACACAATTTATTTAACAAAAATAATGGTACTAAATTTCGTTAATAAAAAGTGTTATCATCTCTCGTTAGTATAATAAATATCTTAAAAATTCTGGGTATTATTTTTTTAAGATAAAATATACATTTTCACAAAATAACCCTTACCTGTTGAATTTCCAATCAAATCGGATTTTATTTATCACCAACGTTGAATTTGAACCAGTCCTAATCTGTTTGCTGGCAACTGCTTTGAGGACAGTTTTTGTTATTTCTTTTTTTGCGATAGTGGGATTTCTTTGATTTATTAACAACCATAATGCACTATTATACTTGCAAACGAATTTTTAAAAAAAATCTGTCAATATTTTATTTCTATGTTTTTTTATACTTCGTGTTTGAGAGGATAGCCGTCGTTATCGGCGCCATAAAAATGTATCTAAAATCTTATTCCCGCCAAAATTGCGATTGGCTTGAAAATGAAAATAAATCCGAAGGGGGGGGGGGATAGTTTTTATTTCTTTTCTTTAACATTGCCTTATACCGTGACCTTTACTGATTTGTGAGTGCACAATATAACAACTCATGAAAAAAAACGATAAAAAAATTTGAAAAAATGACGCTACATAATATTTCATCAGAATTTGCACTTTTTTAATACCCCTCCTAGAAGAGGTAGATTTGTTTTTGTTTTACACAGATTTGGTAAATGCTAAGTGGTTTTTCACTTTTTAATTTTTTGTATTGTTAACAAAATAAAATTGGACTATAATACGAGTTCCCCCCCCCCCCCCCTGTTAAGTCAGTGTGATTCGGGAACAGTGCTCGTCTTCGTAGCATCAATAGTTTTCTGCTTATCAGGGCCATAAAAAAATTTCTGTTTTGCTCATTCTTAACTAAGTATTTGTAGATTTTTTTCCACTTAATCGAATATTATCATATTGCTTTTGGCCCATTTGGCAAATTTGGCCCACTCGGCGTTCGCCGACTAGCCGCCCGGGCCAGTCCGCCCTGGTATACGTTGTTGCTCTTAAAAAGTTGAATAAGGTGCCTATTTGGGTGTTTATTGTCACTGAACTTTGTAATTTAGAACCACAGTTCACTGAACTGTGGTTCTAAATTACAACACCCGTTGTCAATAGCACTCGTGCAATGATAACTCAACTATATGTAAAGAGGGATAAAGCATTTTAAATCTATCTTTGTTCACTGAAGCTGCATACATTGTCGGTAAAAAGTTTTATTGGGGTTGTTACATGTATTGGTCTTGTAACTTTAATGTGATTCAACCATAACAATTAAAGTAACTAATGATCCGAGTCTAACTTAAGTGCAAGGTTAATCCAACCATGTCAAATCTATAGAGGTAGGAAGGAGGTGTAGAGAGGTCCACCAGTTGAGAGAAATTGAAGCAGGGCTGTCAGGTTTTTCGAGCTACTGCGCATAACATACTGACACCGAGGTATCCCAAGATGCACCGCTCTAGCCTGCTTCATTTGTGCGCTACTGCGCATATACAAGGACCTCTCTATTCTCTTTCCTACCTCTATGGTCAAATCACCCTTTTCAAGTAACTCATTTAAAAATCTCTTCTTCAAAGTGTATTAAGTTGGTCATTAAAGGTAGGTAAGGTAATCGTTTCCGGCTGCCTATTTCTAGCCTCCTTCAGGGTCATGAAAGTATTAAGCATTTTTGGCTATCTAATAGGTTAGGTTGTACGTTTTCCAGATGTCTATTGCTAGCCTTAATGGAGTTTTAACACAGCCAATTACACTTTGTGGTTTAGAACTCTGGTCATGTCATGAGGTCGACACTTGAGGGGGCACCCAAAGCAAACCAGCTCTATGTTTCTAGTCTCAGCCCTAACCCTCTGAATATATTAAGCAAAGTAAAGTGTAAACTTGTTTTCACCACATGAAATTTAAATTTGTAACTAAAAATATAATTTTTCGAAAAACTATATTTCTGTAGCAGGTAATTTCAAATGACTCCTCTATACTTTAAATTTCAAATTTTGGTTAGGTTAGTTTGAATTACCGTCATACTAAAACTACACGACGGCTGTCGTTATTTAGAACCACATATAATTTTAAACCTTATAATAGGGTACTTGACTACATCGCCAAAATACCTTCTAATATTATTTAAATTATAGTTGAAAGTCAAAAATAACGAATGCATATAATTTTTTTGCGAAATAAATCTTTAAATCATTTAAAAAAACATTTTAAAAAGGCATTTTTTTCACGTGATCATCACATGATCACAAACACAACGGTTTGGCTGACGTCACTAGTAACTATAAACAAACCGGCGTGATGTTTTTTGTTTTCTGATTAAACTTGATTTAATCTAATTTACTCTTGAAATAATAAATATTGAGATAATGTAAGGCTTTTTACAGAAGCGGATATTTCAAATTGCCTAAATTCGATTCCAATGTGGTGTTTCAAAGTTTGTTTATAGTCACTAGTGACATCACAGATACCACGTGACAGCCAGGAAGCGTTTTCGGGAGTGATTTTTCGTCATAATTTTAAAATTCATTTTTCTGCCTTTTTATGGGGTATTTGAAAAGAAGAAAAAATACGGGTATAATATTTTTGGTATAAGAATATTTTAAGCCAATAAAAAAAATAGTCAAGTACCCTATTGTTTCTGGAAATACCGACAGACAGGTTAAATATGTCAGTATCCCTCGGAGAGTAAACATAGCCTATTATGCCTTATAACTTAGAATCGTAGTCAAGTTGAAAAGTTGACACCCCACGGAATTTTAGCCATTATTGACTTACACAGACTTACACTTATAAGATAGTAGTAGCTCTATACACCTCAAATATTTATTTTAAAAAATTCACTTTCATGACTAATTAAAATTGTTGGTAATTAGCCCTTAGTAACCCATTCCACTTTCGATTGTTGACCATTTTATCCAAAAAAAACCATTGACATCATAGGCACATATTGTGCACAAACTTAAAATATATATCTTAACTTTTACTGCTACTTGCTAGCATAAGTAATTAGAGTTTCTAATTTCTTTTATTTTTGTCTAAAAGTTTCAGTAAAAAAAACCTTTTCGAACCTACCCTTTTTATTAGAAAAAAAATTGCAAATATGACACATTTTTCAAGTTATTGGAAAGCTAAAAGAAAAACTCTGTTAATGAAATTATGCATGAAAGTTACTTTTATACAACTTTTCAGATGCATAATTTTTTCACACCAAACAAATTATTATAAATTAGTTATTTAAAAGTAACAAAAAGTTAATATCTTTAATTAAAAAACTATATACATGTGGGAAAATACTTGGGTTACTTATTAACCCATACACAATTATGGGCAAGAAAATTGGCAATGCCAAGCTTAAGTTTATCTAAATAAAGAAAATATAAGACAAATGAAGACCATAGTACCGAACAATGTATGTAGTACAGATTAAATTACACAAAAGAACTAATTTTAAAAAACTTTACTTAAAGTTAACGTATTTTTACAAATAGCTGTTAGTAATGGGTTAAATAAAGTAATAAAATCCTCTAATAGGAAAGTTTTTTCACCTTGTTTTTTATGAACTATTCTGTTCATTAAAATATGTACTTTAAGATAATGTTTATTGAAAAGAAGCTTCACAATATAAGTGAAAATAATATTAAAGTTTAAAAAAAAAACAATTTTCACATCTTCACAATCATGTTTTTATTTATATCTTCTAGTTTAGAAGCACCTAGAAAAAAAATTATAAAAATTCAATTTTTAGTTTTGAAGTAGTATAAATTACACTCATGAAAACTTTCCGACAGTTATTTGCATGTATACTACAAATTCTTTTTACTATTATCCCGTATGTTCATTAACATAAAAAACAAAAATATCCTTTGTACTCATCTCCCTACAAACAGCCCTCGTGTAGCTCTAGTGCCACGTTTACCAACCACCCAACGCTACGAACAAACCGTACTTCAATTCAAATAGTAAGAAAATTATTGTAAGGCTATGTCCTCACTACGACATCAAACGCCACAAAGGCAAAAAAAATTTGGCGGGCGCCAAGCGATGCAATAGCATGGGGGCTGACTCTGCCAAGCCGCCAAGTTTTGTTGCCTTTGTGGCGTATAGTCAAGACATAGCCAAACCAAAATAACATAATAAGAAAAATGCTAATTTACCGCTTTTCCCCAGTCATTTACCAAACGAAAGCTGAAACGTTTCCGGCTGTCTATTTCTAGCCTCCGAGGAGCTTTAACCCAGCTAAATTACGCTTTGTAATTTAAAACCCTAGTGACGAGGTCGACACCTAAGAGCGCACCTAACGGAACTTTAGCGTCATCGTACGCTAACGCCGCAGAGTGAGGCTCAAAAGATTATTATTAACTTTATAATAACTTTTGAAAGTATTATATATCATATTTTTAACTCGATAAATGTAGTACATGAAAACAACGAAAATTAAAATGTATACGGCGTTCAAAAAGGTGCCACTTTTTGGCAATGTCGTAATATTTTTTTGGCGATGTAATATAAAGTCCATTGAACATATTCCCTAAAGTTTTACTTGCAATCTTATGAGATTTCTTATTTTTTATGTATAGAAAAGTGGCTAACCATTTCACGAAACCGTTCGAGAATATTAAAGTCAAATCTTCAGTTTAGAAGTTAACTATTAATGAAACTCTTATAAAACTTATCCAGACAGTTCCTACACCAAAAATCCTTGACAATTTAGTGGAAGTGACAAAAACGCATACCTAATGAAGCTATTCTTTCATGGGGGTTTATCCACTTTGCATGCAAAAATTAAATTCATAGAGAAGAAAATGTTCTAGTTCTACCGATAGCTTACCGCCTAGACACACGGACGTTTGAATCAAGATAAAAAAGCAAGATTTAAGAAAAGAATAAATTATGTCAATCAATAATGTTCTTAAGATCACTTTACAAAAATTTTTTATGCAATTTATAACTCTCGTGGCTATCTGACGGATAGGGGAAGCTGAATTAGTTTTGGCGCGGTAGATTTCAGTTTGGCCCCACAGTGCGCCGTCAGGACTACGCAGATTTAACAAGCACGTCTATCCCAGTATACTTGTGCCCACCCGAGATTAATTGTAAATTTTCCTACTATTTCCAGTACATATCCGATTTATAAAATAACTTATAGTAGCTGGGATTCGAACCTAAGCACTTGTGGCGGTTACCACACGCACGCAACCTCAATCAATCATCCACTCGCTAGAGGGCGCAGATTTACCTCTGCGTTCCTACCAGTATTCTGAATAACATCGAAAATAGTAGTATATAAGCCGAGGTAACTCATCTCCACCTTGAGGATCCTTTTGGTAGACTGTGGGTTACTGAGGCCGCTACACACTATTGAAAAGGTTCAATCTCAAGGCTGACGCCTTAACCACTAGGCCACGGAGTGGCCCGAATGAAACTATTTTTGTATATGGAGATAACTTGATT
>JAFNEN010001324.1:0-34347 GCA_019343175.1 Oedothorax gibbosus
CAGAACAAAAGTTGTCCAACTTGGCCGTCGACCGCACAGTGGAGACGTGTCGTCACCAGCGACGAGTTCCTTTACCACTTCTCTGAAGATCTGGAGGACTTGGGGACTGTGAGGACTTGGCCCATTGAAGACGAGGGACGTCTGCTCGGTTCTTCCTGAAGACTGCAACACGAGCACGGCCAATGTCAACGATATTTTAAAAGTGGTCGACTTCTTGGTTTCGCCCCCGAAACTGTTACCTGCGGCAGTGCCTTTAACAGGTAGGTTATGTACATGCAAAAAGAAGTATGATATTTTTGGAGAAAAAGCTGTCAGCTGGAGTGCCATAAAAATACCATATAATGTACAAGAAAATATGGTTAATTTATACAAATAATCTTTAAATTTTAATGCAAAAGCTGTTTTTAACAGACAAATTTAAAGGAAAACAAAATCCATGAACATAATTACTATCAATATCAGTGGTTCCAACCTTTTCTGGACCATCGCCTAGTATTTTAGGTTGATCAACTCCTCGCCCCCTTTTAATTTTCATGTTATGTCTAATCATAATTTGAGTTAAAGTGTAACTATAAAACAGTTTTATAACGCTTACTACCGTTTATAAAAGAAACCAAAAAAGCTTTATCCGGTCACTTTAAATAAAATAGAAAAAACATAAAACACATATTTTTAACATATTTTTAAAGAAAAAAATGAAATAATTAACTAGATATTTTACTGGTCTCTAGAAAATTTAAGAGAGTTGAATGTAAAAATTGGCTGGTTTGGTCATGGTTGGAGAATGGTTTTACTGTACAAAAGCTACAACTTATTTTAATTCCCTCCTTTGAATACTCATCGCCCCCTGATCGCCCCTCAAGTATTTTTTGCCCCCTTGAAACACAAATCACCCACTTGTGGGCGATCGCCCCCAGGTTGGAAACCGCTGATCAATATGCTCATAATTATTTTTGAAATTGTAAATTTTAGATAATCAAGATCATTGAAATGGGGCTAGAAGTATCTAACCGTATTTCTGTGCCAAATCTTTTTTATAAATGGCAAAAAAATCATTATGGTATTGAAAAATGGATATTTCTGTTATCTCCTCTTATTCAGAAAAAAGTGAAAATCAAGCATTTGGTCTTGGAACCGCTTCAAATATGGCATCTTTGAAGATTACCTAACATTACTATTTGTATTAAATAACACTAAAAATTATATAAACTTACTAATAAAATGATATTTAAATAATAATTAATAATGATAATTCAATAAAATAATAATAATATAAATAAAAGTAATAATAATTTAATATTAAATAATAATAATAATATTTAGATAATACACTTTGTAATTGAAATAAAATTTGAATATAGGTCATGCCAGATCCGACCCACAATAACCTGAGCACAGTCAAATGGATTCATCCATACAACAGCCAGCCTTGGCTCAATCTTGGTTGGGAGAGCAACCAAGCCTTGTTCGACCGTGGGTACAATGGACAATGGACTCTTTCACTGTCCATTCACATAATGAGAAGATTCAAAAAACGATCCCTTTTATATCCAAAAAAGTGTTAATGAAAGATAATGATGAGTATTTTTTTCATTATCCTTTGGAAGATTATTTGAATTCCAGCTATTTATATAACGATCGACAGAAAAGGTTTGTATGGCACTTTTAATTCTTATGTTTTTTTCATAAGTAAAATTCATAATCTAAGAAAAAAATATTGGAACTGATTCCCAATCCAATTAAAATTAACCTAAATATTTGCTTACCAAAAGCGTTTAGTGATTGTTTTAAAACAAGATAATCAGTTATTTGCATTGAACACGTTACATGGCATCACTCAAAATGATAATGAATGAAGTGATGGTGGATGATAATGAATGATTAGAAATGAAGTCTTCATACACCAGGGGGCGGGGTGTTACTTCATATACAAACACTATTTTCTTAAGGTAGAGCAAGCTGAATTGATATTTGACATTGTTGATGTACTTCTTTTAAAGAGGATTACAATCTTCATACTAGAAGGGGGGGGGGGGAGGTTCCGTGCAGTAATTCATCTACAAACACTATTTTCTTTAGATGCAAACAGGTTGAATTCACGCTTTGACATCGTTAATGCATTTCTTTTACAGAGGAAGATAAGAAATGAAGGCTCATACTCGAGAGGATTTCGTGAACTTCATCTACAAAAACACTAATTTTCTTAAGATATACAGCAAGCTGAATGACACTTTGATAT
This sequence comes from Oedothorax gibbosus, assembly GCA_019343175.1. Lineage (NCBI taxonomy): Eukaryota > Metazoa > Arthropoda > Arachnida > Araneae > Linyphiidae > Oedothorax > Oedothorax gibbosus. Next base: position 2,240 of record JAFNEN010001324.1, read on the forward strand.
CGTTAATGTATTTCTTTTACAGAGGATGCTAAGAAATGAAGGCTTCATACACGACGGTTTCGTGTACTTCGTCTACGAACACTACTGGATCAGCACATCAGTACCACCAACATTATTCGGTTTTGCCTGGAGATAGTACGCTTCGATCCTACAACGATATTCTCATCAGGTGCAGGTACAGATCGGAATTCATCATGGAGCACTTAGAGCTTTCTACGGAGATGGCCGGGACCGGGGGAAAAATCCTTGTTTATAAGTTTACAACGTTACTGGAGGGACAATCCTTTGCGTTTTCCCGATGTCGAAGCTCGTCGAACCTTCGAGAGAGTACCCACAGAAAGCGAAAGTCGGATGGTTGGGTGGTAAATGTTTAATGAATGTAAGTAAATGAAATAGTTTATAATCGAAATTTTCTTTTCTTATCTTTATTTATTTGCCAGATATAATTAATTTGTGCAACGAAGTATCCAGTATTTGTAGGCCGGGATGCCCATTTGGTGAGTATTGGACTACGAATTCTCCGTGTACGTAATGGTAACTGGTGTACGTTGATTGGTTACGTCCGCTAATGGTGACTGGTTACGTCTGTCGTGGTCACAAAGTTTTCATGGTGACATGTCAATTCTGGGATCCTCTGATTAGCCTCTGTCTCTAAAATTTGAAGGATCACTGACAATCGGTAGTGCTGCTCTGTTGCTCTGGAACGAAGGAAACCAGAGTAGTGCCCAGAACGAGAGAGCGTTGTAGTAGTTCTGTCCTCTAACACGCTGCATGAGGCAGTAATGAATTCTTCGGTGTCGGTGTTGCTGGTGACTCCTACCACCGCATCACTTTAGGGATTGGGGGAATGGTACAAAATGCTCATAAGCATAGGTGCTTTAGCCCCATAACACCTTCATACATACAGTCCTGGACAAATTATTAGACGTACTGCAAGATTTCTTGTATCAAATCAATGATGAACAAAATACCTTTAGAAGGACATTTGTGTTCTTAAACTTAGGCTATGAATAGAAAATACTATCTGCTATACTTAATACATATATCGACATCTTTTTTAATGATATGGCATTCTTTGGTATGTTTTCATCATTACTAAAAAATACAGTACGTCTAATAATTTGTCCAGGGACTGTACACTGCTCAGAACAATTAAGGAGCACTTTGTTACTTTTGTTAACCCTTCCAGTTCCTACTTTTAATTTTTATTCTTAAAGTCTAAAATTAGCGAAATAAATTCATTATGCATGCACAATGAAATGGTAAAAAAACAGGGGGGAAAATCTTCATTTTTTAACTAAATTAAGGGGAAATAATTTGAAATCATACTTTTTGAAATATACAATATAACAATAATTGTTTAAAAACTTTATTTGTTAAAAAAGTTAACATCAATTTTTAAACATCTAAGAATGCAAGCGTGAAGAATTTAGGGTCAATTTATGTCATAAAACTTTTTTAAGTGAATTTTATTTTATCATGTTTTTCATATTTTCATTTAAAAAAAACATTAATTCTTAATTAACATTAATATTTAATTCTTCAAAAGAATGATTCTTCTATCTAACGATAAATAAGTACGAGCTTAACTTAGTGAGAAAAAAATCGGAAGTTCATGATTCCAAATGGAATCATTGGGGGTGAAAGGCGAACCATGACTCCCCTAAATTGTTTTGAGCAGTGTATAAAAATACTTTGCACAATCACAATAAATTCGTCTACCAATTAACATAAATTACCTTTTTTTTTAAAGAAATTTAGTTTATTAGAATGATCTAAAGAAACACTGTGCATTGTATGGGTAATACGATTAAGTTTTTTTCTATATTGCATTAACAAAGAAATTTCATAAATGATTTGAATATAGTTATCTGAATATTTTGCTTATTACTTTTATAGGACACTAAAGATGAATCAAGTGTCTGGGATTTAATGGAATAGTTAAACAATGCCGACACTTTGATGTGCAAGCTACAATGTTTTTTACCTAAGTAAACTATGAAAACATTATCCACTGTAAGACAAGGCAACGAAACTATAGCTATTGGGTTATTAACTGAGGGTTTTCCGTTATAAAGGTGGGCCCTCAGTGTGCAACATATATTTTCTACAATACCGTAATTCGAAGCTCTATAACAAAATAATCGCTATTAATGTCTAATTTTCTTTTATTACTCAAGTTTGTAAAGTGTTATGTTTAGCTTACTGTCATAATGTGGTGATATCAATACTAACTTTAACTTTAATGGGCGTGTTCTTAAAAAAAATTCTTACCAATAAAACCTAACTATTAAAAAATTGTAACTGAGCAAAAAAAAATTTTTAAACTTGACATTTAAATTTAAATTTCATTCACAAAACAAAAAAAAATTTCAAGTTTTCGTAACAAGCTCTTTATTTAATGATTTTTTTACAGGTCGGTTTATCGACAAAAAAGATATTTGCTAGGAATACTTTGGCGGAAGATGAATACTATATAAATCCACCATATTCATTTGCTTTTGATCGCGACTATAAACACATTTTCTTTTATTTCAAAGAAAGGTAAGAATCATCTATAATAATAGAAGAAAGAGTCTGTCTCTGTGTGGTCTGTCTTCGGATCGTAAAAGACCTACTTATACTGCCCTCAGAAATTCGAAAATTTTTAAGATAGATTCCCTTAATACCCAAAGTGTGCACCTGAGGCTTAGATTTCCATATTTGTTCCATTTTTAGAGAAAATTCAAATTTTCTGAAAAAAATACACCACTTTCGCTCAAATCCGATCATTTTTTCTCTTTCCCGATGCCATCGGCTGAAAAAAATAAATAAAACTTTTAACGAAAACATTTAAAATTCAAAATGTTTATTTTATTCTTTTGCCATTACTTTCAGAAACTAAATTCATATTTGAAAAATAATTGAAATGTTATTGACATGTTTCAAGTGACGTAATTCCGGCAGTCTTCATTCCCGGATTTTACTGTAGGTTTATTGATGATTTTTCATTGGGGGGGGGGGGGGGGGGGGATTTTTCTGTTGACTGCATGTATGCATATTTAAGCAATAAATGTATAGTTAAGCTATTACTGAACCATGATGGTTAATAAAGGCCATCGCACTAGAGTTATTAGTGTTTTATGTCTTTATTTTTTCGCCAAATACGTTGCCAAGTTGCCAAATTATTAACTAAAATTCGCCATATAGGCAATTTCTTTTATAAATAATTTATAAGCTGGTCGGTTGTTCGAAGGTCATTGTGTTTTGAGCTGTATAATGGGTGAGGGTATCTATATCTATTTTCTCGCCAAATTATTTCCCAAAACGCGCCAAATGAGCTAAAAGGTTTTATGTATTTATGAGGAAATTGTGATGACAATTATGAGTGCATTTTATAGCGTATTTTTCATTTAGGAATTTTAAGGCAATGAAACGGGATTTTATAATTTATAACGAGCGGAAACAATAATAAGTTTATGACCTATAACAGGTTATATGGTACACATATTTTGGAATCATTTTATATTTTTTTTTATTCCGTGCGAAGAAAAGGGGATAAATTTGCTTATATATATATATATATATATATATAATATATAATATATATATATATATATATATATATATATATATAATATATATATATATATATATATATATATATATATATATATATATATATATATATATTATATATTATTATATATATATATATATAATATATATATATATATATATATATATATATATATATATATATATATTATAATATATATATATATATATATATATATATATATATATATATTATATATATATATATATATATATATATATTATATATATTATATATATATATTATATAATTTTATATATATATATATATATATAATATATATATATATATATATATAAAATATATATATAAAAAGAATGTCGTGTTAGTTACATATTTATAAATCAAGAGCGGCTGAACTGATTGACTGAAAATTGTTGGGGAGGTAGCTTAGAACCAGGAATAGGCTATATGATACTTTTTATTCGAACCCAAACGGTTGTAGGAGTGCAAAACGTGAGCTGATTTCCCCATAGGAATGCATTGTAAGATTAGAATTTATACTTTTTAATTCAATTTAAAGAAATTTCGGCGCGTTCAGCGTGAACGAAAATGGCCTATATTGATCAGTTACCTCTGAGAGTTGAATTGAATTTAGTAAATGACAAATTTTTATTCTGATAATTTATATGGATTTCATTGAAAAACTTAGATTGTTTTTGTCAAGTACTATATTGGAAGTATTTCTATGATATGACTATCTGTATCCTAGTTGCACTACTATCATTATTTTCTCAGATCGTCAAGTATCCAGTGGAGAGTTGCAGCGTGCACGAAACTTGCACTAAGTGCTTGAGCCTGGGACAGATTGATCCCTTGCAGTGTGGATGGTGCGAAGGACACTGCACTCGACTGCAAGAATGTCCTAACTCGGACTTATTCATCCGGGACGAATGCAACCCCATAATTATGAAGTAGGTTCAGAAAAGCCATCTAGTAGACTCCCTTATAATGGACCCCGTTTTAACCCTTTACCTACTGACGGTTCTTATAAGTACTACTTAAAAAGCCACTGTTTTACTTTTCATTGTTCAATTTGGAGAAATCGGGGTAAGCTGGAGCTTTTGATTAATGTGTTCGATTTTAGCACGTTGGTGTCTATAAGGAAAAATAAATTCTTCATCGAACTTTTACTTAAGTTGTCCTGCGTCAATTCGTGATGCGCTGACGGCATACTTACAAGTACCACTTAAACAACCGTTGTTTCACTTGTTATTGTTCGTTTGAGGGAAAATTGGTGGTAGTGGGCTTTTACTAATGCCGTATGCGGGTTCAACACATTAAAGACTAAAAAGGTAAAACATTTTCATTTAACAAACTGTCATAGTTAGCCAGTGAAATTTTAGTAATATAAGTAGGAAGGAGAAAAAGCAAACTAATTTTGGGACTTAAAGTGCATTTTAAGTCCCGTTTTATGTGTTATATTCTAATTAATTACAACAGCTAACATTTAAAAATTCAAAGATAAATAATTAAAATTAAAACTTAATTCGATGCATAAAGGGTTAATCGGATCTCTGCTTTAACCGACCGAATTTTTTTAATCCTTAAAACGTAAAAAAAAAACCTAAAAATGACTTGTTTAGGTATCAATCCCTATCCATACGATGCTGGGAAAAAATGACAAAACTATGCGGTAAATTTCTGATATTCTAGACTTCAACAATGAAGATGGGGTGCTGACATTAAGTGTTGAGCGGATCAATTGGCATAATATAAAGTTTAAAAAAAAACAAAACAATTACCGTTGTTCAGGGTACACACGTGCAACGCCGGGTTTATAAAGCTAGTTCATTTAAAAGAAAATATCATCAAAGTATAAACGTGCAAATGTATATCGAAATGTTAAAATTTCACTTTGCACCTGTTTAACCAGATTCTCGCTCAACCGGCTTGCCCTCGGTCCCATTTAAGCCGGTTAAGAGAGTGTGCGCTGCCCTGGTCTCAAAATCAGTAAACATCAGTTAAACAGATGTCAATTCATTCAGCTGACATCACTTAAAACTGTCAGTTCATTTCAACTAACATCACTTGAGGTGACATCCATTCCATTTGAGATTTGGAACAGACATCAGTAGACTTGAACTGACATCACTTGACTCGAACTGACATTACTTGAACTGACATCCCTCCCATGTGAGATTTGGGATGGATATCAGTTGACTCGAACTGACATTACTTGAACTGACATCCATTCCATGTGAGATTTGGAATGGATATCAGTTGACTCGAACTGACATTACTTGAACTGACATCCATTCAATGTGAGATTTGGAACGGACATCATTAGGTTCGAACTGACATCAGTACTCGAACTGACATCAGTTTACTCGAACTGACATTACTTGAACTGACATCCATTCCATGTGCGATTGGAATGGATATCAGTTGACTCGAACTGACATTACTTGAACTGACATCCATTCCATGTGAGATTTGGAATGGACATCAGTTGATTCGAACTGACATTACTTGAACTGACATCAATTCCATGTGAGATTTGGAACGGACATCATTAGGTTCGAACTGACATCAGTTTACTCGAACTGGCATTTGGTGCATAAAACAAAAAGAAATATATTAGTTTATGGTTGCATTTGTTGAAAATTCTATTGAAAAATGCCTTATAATCACAAGACCAGCGGGTTTATTTAAATCCCGAACGGAACAGAGTAGCTGAACCTCCACTTCCATATATTTTCACCCTTATATTCTCTGTATATTAGGTGATGCCCAACTATACAACAGTTCAATCCGGCACCAGGTTGGCTATCATTGGAGACAGCTTCGGAGACTATATGGATGAAAACCGTAATTCTATTTCAGTTGCGAATATTCCGAGCGAAGTATTACAGTGGCATAATGATTTGTAAGTAATAATTCTTTCCTGCTATAGATAAAATATTAGTGCACAAAACGTTGAAAATTAAAAGTATCAATCGAATACTTATATTCGATAATCAGTTATTGCTGTTGTTGTCGTGCCCATGGTTATCCCATGGAAGATGGTTGCCAGAGCCTACGAAGATTCGATAATCAGTATCTGACAAATAAAAGAGCCATAAAAGGATTCTCTTTTATCAATCATAAACTCTTAACTCAGTATCACGACAGAGTATAAAGGGGAAAATTCTGTCGTACTCATTCGGATGTGAGAACAGGGGCCATGGAGTGCATTGCATGAAATGTTCCAGTCATTTCGGCAGGCTGACGTGAAACTCTCAATTGCTTAGTTACTATAAACCAGGTTATTTCCATGTTGAAGGATTTTCTTCTAAAAGCGACGGATGGCTGAGTGTACACTCAGAGAAAACTTGCATTCAAACAGCACAAGTGGAACACAAGAATTGTAAAAAAATGGCAACATTACAATATTGCGTTGTTTCAATGCAAGGATTGTGTTGGTGACATACGAACACAAATTTGTATTGTAACGACACAACTGACGATAGCGAGAGGAGACGATTATTATATCCATGTGCAATTGGCAAAAAAAACCCTGTAAACTATTATGTTTCCTAATATGTATATGTAATATGTTTTCTTTTTGTATTGAAAGTCAAAGCAAGTTTTAACTCAGTGACTTTTCCCAATCCGGGATGCAGTAGCGTGAATTGATACCACTGATATCGTGCACTAACGTATTCCTTTATAATAAAAGAAAATACATACTTCAAAGAAATATCATTGTAGATTATACTAATATTTTTATAATTATAATAGTTTTATTTACTTTTGTAGGGTGGTTTTTAAGGTAGGTTTTGCTTCAGAAGAGAAAACTGGTCCTATTCGTTTAAATGCCAGTTCCATCTATTGGGCTTCGACTGATCACAGATACACGATCGACGGTTTGGCTATAAGCATTCAGAATTTTTCTTATTACTTGGTTGGTTTTTTTATTGAAATATTTTTATGATACTAACCTAGGAATAAATTTATAGCAATAGACAGGAGATTATAAATATAGAAATATTCTCAAATTAAAGAAAACTTTTAATTTCTATTAATAGCGAGAAATAAATGTATGGAATCCACATTAAGTTACTTCCTAAGCGAGAAGAAGTTTATTTTTCATTAATAAAGTAGTTGTTACAAAATGTCTTAATGTGTAACAATAGTAACTTTTCAAGTAATTTAATAGTTTTTGTGTCGGGGCAAGTAGCCTTTGTTCAGCATTTTGAACGCTTTCAAAAAACAGTCGTTGAAAAACTATACTGATAAATTTCTAATTTTAAGACTAGGATCTTGGAAATTTACAAAATTAAAATGTTAAAATTAAAAACGGAATTATTTCAGAAGTTCAATCTTAATATTTTATTCTTGTTACATCTGTATTTCATGCATAAAAGAGTAATTAAGACGATTTCTTAGATCTAATTAAAAAAAAATTCTTAATACCAAAGCTGTTGGTGCATTTTGTTATGCACTATGCACTTCAATTTCACTGAATTAATTCTATAGGGACCAAGGATCTTTGGCATATATCCAGATGAAGGTCCATTTTCAGGAGGAACAAACGTTACAATTTTTGGTGAAAATCTTGATTATGACAGACACATGGAACGCATATTATAGTGAATCGCAGAGTTTGTACTTTACTTATGTAAGTTCGTTTATACATATACATATTAATATTTAACAATCCGACAGTTAAACCCGGCTTTTTCCGTATTTGTGTATCTGTCTTTTTTTACAATAACTACAAAGGTTTATAACTAATATTTTTTTATTTATAATGTACTTTTTTTATTTAGAAACTAGCAAATTTATACCCGTTCTTCGCACGGAATAAAAAAAATATCAAATATATTCCAAATATGTGTACACAAATAAGCTCATTTGGCGCGTTTTGGGAAATAATTTAGCGAGAAAATAGATATAGCTACAAACACACCCATTATACAGCTCTAACACAATGACCTACGAACAACCGACCAGCTTATAAATTATTTATAAAAGAAATTGCCTATTTGGCGAATTTTATTAGTTAATAATTTACATAAAACACTAATAGCTCTAGTGCGATGGCCTTTATTAATCATCATAGTTCCAGTAATAGCTTAACTATACATTTATTGCTTAAATATGCATACATGCAGTCAACAGAAATCAATGAAAAAATCATCAAATAAACCCACAATAAAATCCGGAATGAAGACTGGCGGAATTACGTCACTTGAAACATGTCAATTATTTTTCAAATAATGAATTTAGTTTCTGAAAGTAATGGCAAAATAATAAAATAAACATTTTGAATTTTAAATGTTTTCGTTAAAAGTTTATTTAATTTTTTCAACCGATGGCATCAGGAAAGGGAAAAAATTATCGGATTTGAGCGAAAGTGGTGTATTTTTTAAAAAAATTTCGAATTTTCTCTAAAAATGGAACAAATATGAAAAATCTAAGCCTCAGGTGCACACGTTGGTATTAAAGGGAATCTATCTTAAAAATTTCGAATTTCTGAGGGCAGTATAAGTAGGTCTTTTACGATCGGAAGACAGACAGACACACACACAGACTCTTTCTTTTATTCTTATAAATGATAATTTTTTATTTATACTGTACTTTTTTGTTTGGAAATGATTCTAAGATCATTTCTTCAATATTTAAACCTCATTCTGTTTATTATACAAATATGCGATTTTAAATAAATTTAATTTAAAGTTATGCAGTGAAAACAAGCATACATTTTTGCCCATTCCCAGACCGTTCGGGATGTTTTAAAGAGAGAAATACACACGCATATCTACCCCGACACTAAACCGATTTATACAAAAATGAAACTTTTCATAAATGATAATTTTACGACAGTCTGAAAATATCTTATTTGCCTGTTTATGTTTGAGAGAAATTTAAAATTTTTTAGTTGCTATGATGAATGTAAGACGTGACGAATTTGTGACAAACAGAATTTAATGTATTTAAAAACAATTGCAGTAGAAAGATAAAAAGTGCAAAAAAAAATATTTCAAATATATTAATCAAATTTAATAGAGTAAAAACCGTAATATTTTTTTCAGCTTAGAAAAAAACGCAGCTTCTTGTACAACTGGGAACAAGTCTTTATCACAGTATCCAGATACGATTGCTTTGTCTTTCAATAACATGGTCTTACTAATTGAAGAAAATCTACCATCGTATTTTAACACTACGGGACTCTCACAATATTTCGAATACACACGTGATCCGACAATACATCAAATTCGACCTGGAGCAACCACTATGAGGTAATATTATTTTCAAGTAATTTTTAATATTAGTAATTTACAGTGCAAACAAATAGAATTACTCTGAACTACCCGCGATAAATTTACTCCACTTTCTGATTTTTTATGTCGTGCACAGAAAAAAATGTTTTGTTGGGAGAACCAAATTTTTATAGTTGACGTGTTTTGTTGACTAATTTTATTGACTTAACAATATTTTACTTGTCCTAACAAAGCGAGTATTTTCACCGCAACAAAACCCGTTTGGTTGAGGTAAGCTCGGCCTGCTATTGGCTGTTTCTAACTGTGACGTTATGGCGCCTGTCATCAACGGCAAATCGAAGAAAATTAAGGGCGCCATTCGGCCATTATCGTCGTCGAAAGATTTGATTGCAATTTTCAAAGGTAACTTGGGGTCGTAGTGAGCCTAGTGGTCAGCGTCTCGGTCTCGAGATCGGAAGGTCCCGCGATCGAGTCCCGGTAAGAACTGAAGAATTACCGAGTATATGCGGAGTACCTGCTCATTAAATCTGTTGGGTCCGAAAGTCCTGTGGTCGGTCATTGCGCATTTTCGGTTTGGCCCATTTTTGGTTGAATCAACAAAATAATTTCAACAAAATAATTTGGTACTGACAACAAAACTTTTGTTGGCGCTATATTGACCAAAACATTTTGTTGAAACAACAAAATTTTTGTTCTTTCAACAAAATATTTTTTTCTGTGTGGTGTTACTAAGTACTTAAACGACACGACCGTTTTAACGTTTATGTTGTTTCTTATCATCTTTAAAAGATGATAAAAAACAACATAAACGTTAAAACGGTCGTTTCGTTGAAGTACTTAGGTCGATTTTTAGCCTACTTTTCTTTTTTTAATTCGAAAGAATTAAAAAAATGAAAAAGTAGGTATTGACATGCGGTCGATGTCCGTCTGTCCGTCCGTACCCCCCTTCCAAAATCGGTTCTAATCATCGGATCTTAAAAATTCTTTTTTTGTTAGAAAGCTATAACCTCAGATACCCAACTTTCATACTTTTTGTCCGTCTGTCTGTACGTCCGGACGGACATAAATCTACTATCTGTCGGCGAATTTCCCATTGAATTAGCATTGAAATTCAATTTTGAGTCATTTAAATCACTGTAGGTATTGAAATGCGGTTGATGTCCATCTGTCTGTCTGTCCATCGGTCTGTCTGTTCGTATGTCTGTCCGTCTGTCTGTCCGCCTGTCTGTCCGTTTGTCTGTCTGTCTGTACCCCCCTTCCAAAATCGGTTCTAATCATCGGATCTTAAAAATTCTTTTTTTGTTAGAAAGCTATGACCTCAGATACCCAACTTTCATACTTTTTGTCCGTCTGTCTGTACGTCCGGACGGACATAAATCTACTATCTGTCGGCGAATTTCCCATTGAATTAGCATTGAAATTCAATTTTGAGTCATTTAAATCACTGTAGGTATTGAAATGCGGTTGATGTCCATCTGTCTGTCTGTTCGTATGTCTGTCTGTTCGTATGTCTGTCCGTCTGTCTGTCCGCCTGTCTGTCCGTTTGTCTGTCTGTCTGTACCCCCCTTCCAAAATCGGTTCTAATCATCGGATCTTAAAAATTCTTTTTTTGTTAGAAAGCTATGACCTCAGATACCCAACTTTCATACTTTTTGTCCGTCTGTCTGTACGTCCGGACGGACATAAATCTACTATCTGTCGGCGAATTTCCCATTGAATTAGCATTGAAATTCAATTTTGAGTCATTTAAATCACTGTAGGTATTGAAATGCGGTTGATGTCCATCTGTCTGTCTGTCCATCTGTCTGTCTGTTCGTATGTCTGTCTGTTTGTATGTCTGTCCGTCTGTCTATCCGCCTGTCTGTCCGTTTGTCTGTCTGTCTGTACCCCCCTTCCAAAATCGGTTCTAATCATCGGATCTTAAAAATTCTTTTTTTGTTAGAAAGCTATGACCTCAGATACCCAACTTTCATACTTTTTGTCCGTCTGTCTGTACGTCCGGACGGACATAAATCTACTATCTGTCGGCGAATTTCCCATTGAATTAGCATTGAAATTCAATTTTGAGTCATTTAAATCACTGTTGCCAAATCAACAATGGCATGAGAAACTTTATTTAAACATATTTGAAGCAAAATAATATTTTCATGAATCAGTTTGGAATGACGTCATAAAATGTAGAACAATTTGATTATTTGATTATTCATTAATTATCTACCAAGAAAGCGGCAAGGCATACTTTTGCATGCAATTATGCTTAGTTTTAATTTACATTTCTTGTTTTTTAATGCAGTTCGGAGTAGTTTCATTACTTTTGTTATTAATAAATATTTATTCTTCGAACTACAAATAAATCACGAGCAGATGATAAATAATATTTAATTAATTTGCGAACGAATATTAAGGAAAATAGTTGATTTTGGCTTTTAGAAGTTTAAATTATAGCTGGGTGCTCTGTTTCGTTTTTTTTTTTCTAATGTGTATAAATCTAGTGTAGAAACGGCTGTTGATGATATTTTCTTTAGGAACCTAGTTTTTTTTCCCGATTAGAACTTCAGTAAGTATTTAAGTAACAGGAAAGTAGGCTATTTTAGTTCTTTATGAACTTCTTGTTAAAAGATCTGACGCAAGTCAGATCAGTTCCACTTGGTCGTTGACCCACCAGAAAACCAATAACTTAAAGAGGAACACATGGTCTTCCTTGAAAAAGTGTGACGCAACTCATCATGTTCTCCGTTGAGGCTGGATGATCATAGCAGTTTTTGAAAGTGGTAATGAAATTTCTGCCACGTTTGAAGGAAATACACTTAAGGAGACCACTTTTAACCCTCTATGTACTGAAGGTACTTATAAGTACCTCATAAAAAGTCGCTGTTTCACTTTTCATTGCTCGATTTGGAAAAAACGAGAAAAGATGGAACTTTTTGATAGACATGTTCGGTTTTGGCACATTAAAGCCTAAAAAGGTAAAGTAAATTCTTCCTAAAAATTTAGCTTTATTTATCCTCCTCCAACTCGTGAGGCCCAGACGGTACTTCCTTGTTCTTCAAAGGGAAAATAAATGGTAGTGGAGCTTTTTTAATGCAGTATGTGGTTTCAACATATTAAAGATCAAAAAGGTAACACATATTCATTCAACAAATTGCATTTTAGTCAGTGCAATTTAGAAATTATAGGTAAAAGGGATGAAAAAAGAAAATATATTCGTAACTATTTTTACCCTTTTTTATTCTAATTACTTGCAATAGCTATCATTAAAATGTTCAAAGACAAATTATTAAAATTAAAACTTAATTCGGGGCATAAAGGGTTAATCTAGCTGCTAGCTAGTGCAGTCTGGGAGCAACGATCGCATTTAAGTTCCAGAAGAGTGTCAGGACATGTTCCGGTATATCATTGGTGTGTAGGTGCAATACGCCAAATTAAATCTTTCATTTGAGTGCAGTTGTTGGTGAGTAAGTGAAGAGCCAGTGACCGTTTCTTCTTCACTGCCCTTTTTGGCCAAAATATCTGCAAACTCAATAGTTAACGTGTGACGGAATCCATTTTAGATGACGTCGCACAGTGGTCTGGGAGCGGCCAAAATGCCAAATTTCGAAGTGTTCGCAAAATGCAAAATGAATAGATATTTAAATTAATAGATAATTGAATAGTAAGATTACCAAATATAAATCATTACAAATAATTTTTTGATGTATTTATAGTTACGAAAAGTCAACAAATGAAAAATAGCCCGTTTTGAGGAGATACAATTGAATTCAAAATACACGATTTATAATTTTATTACACAATTTTTTTGCATGTTTTTGAGTTTTATAAAAGGTTTTATTTTATTTTAGATGATTAAAAAAAACAAAATAATTTTTAAATTAGTTTTTGATTTTAGTTTCAAAAATACTATGTTTTTAAATACTTGAAAGAGTGCAACTTTCTAGCTCCACTGTGCTCCAAAGTCTCATTAAAATTAACTAGTTTTCCAAATCTTATATAAAAGATAAATCTAAATTTCAGCTGCGGAAACGTACGGAAACCATAATTACAAACAGAAGTGTCAAAATCTAGCTGTTCAAAAATCGTCGAAAAGCACAACGCTGCCGCGCGTTGCTCCACGGCAGCTGTTAATCTAGAAACAAAGTAACAAAACCGACAGGTGTTTCGACCACTTTACTTACAAAGTGTTTGATTATAAATATATAACTTAAATACTTGTATTATCTTTGTAGGAGAGAAAAGGTTTGACTTGTTTACAATAAGAATGTTTTCAAAAGATGCCCATTGGCTCTTGGGAAGAGGGGGTTGAGTTACATGCCAAACTCTGTTCACAAGGTATTGTTTCATGGGGGGAAAGTGATTTCATCATATATGTTACCCATAGGAAGTTTGACCAAAGAAGCCCAAGAGGCCAAAAACAAAGACTTTCGGTGGTACAGACGAGAACACTCAAGAAAAAGTACAAATGAAGATGTGTTTAACTTTCTTACTATTTCATCGGACCTTTACAACTTTTGCGCAAAGCCTAAAACCAACAAAAAATTAGAGCTACACGAAGACTAAAAAAAACTATTATATTAATATTGTAATCTTAAAGGATGTTAAACAAATTTATTATATGTTTTCAAAGCAAAATTTTTTAGTGCTTCAAAACAATTTTAAGATTAAAATCCTTTTTATGAATCTGTTCTATCAAAGTGACTTTTATTTAGTTCCTAAAATACGTGTAGTTTTTATATTTCAGATTTGTTAATATACTTTTAACTCTAAGATCATTATATAGTACTTTTAAATCAAATACGATATTATTAATAAATTATTTATTTCCTAAGCCGTATTAAAATTAAACGAAATTTCATTAAAAAGTCTTTAGATGAATATTAATACCATATTTGGCCTTAACATCTTCAATAATAAAATGCTGTTAATTAATATGGTCTTAAAAACTGTTGACGGTTAATTTGAAAGTATATGTTCTGTGTATTCATATTTTTGTACGATATTTTGATATTAAATTTGATATTATTCCACAACCTTTAAAAGTTTAATATTAAATAATTATTCCACAAACTTCAATGTTAAATATTTTATAATTATTCCACAAACTTCAATGTTTAATATTATATAATTCATGCGTTCAAAAATTAGTAAAAAAAATATTCACATTAAAAAAACTTTGGTTTCAATTAATTTTATAAGCTAAATTGAGAGCAGAAAATATTGAAAATAGTGTACATATTTTTAGCTTGACGTTTCATTTTTTAAAAGATTTAGAAGATTAAAGAAAAAGATTATTAGTGTTTTGGCTTTTTGTGACTGATTACGTATTACCATGACCTAAGCTTACGCATATGCACTTGCCCAATACATGTTGATTAAAACGTTATTCTTTATACGCAATTTTCACATTACATCTTCACATACTATTTTTTGCATTGACTGTAACTTAAAATACATAGGTTTTACAAACTTGATTGTGTCCTATATCGACTCAGATGGGTCAAAAACCTACAAAACCGAATTTTTATACATTTTTGTCAAACCACAAAAAAATAAATGAATTTTGACCGTTTTTCAGCCTTTTCCGACCACTGTGCGTCGTGGTTCTGAAATTTTTTTCCTAGTTTGAGCGTAATAGATATACTTGTTTCATCGTCTGCATAGGACCAACTAATAACGTACTGAAGTGTCACACGTTGATTGATTTGTTTTAGAGGAGGTTCAGAAGTATCATTGTTCAAGTGACGCAACATACTGCTCAAACATTTTCAAGAGCTCTACTCCAGTGAAAAATAAAGCTTAGTGTTTCATGGCTTACTGCACCTAAACAGAAATTACATCAGAAAATGTCCTGGCCCTAAACATCAAATGTAATAGAAATTCACAAATCACATTTAATCAGACTTGCGAGTGGATTTATAATGTACCTCTCTTTCATGGACAGCTTAAAGACTATTCAGATCTGCAGGAAAAGTTGTGTCATCCTGGCGTGGCTTGAACATGTTCTGTTCTTGGATTTATAAACAGGACAATTTTTTTTAATTACGGTCTTTAAAACTCTCGCGAGCATACGAGGCTTTGCAGTCCAATACAGATATGAAATCGCCCAGAAGGTGGAAGAGTCAAAAAGAATCCGAGGGAACAACATCCTGTAGGGCAAGATAGGAAAGATGATGTTCTACCTACAAGCATAGGAGCGGAGGTGTATAGAACACAATCCTGGAAATCCACAAGGCCAACAATAAATAAATGGGATTGACGATTGCCAATTAGTCATGTCCCGTTTATATTCGAAAAGAAGCATGGCCTACTCAATTTACAAGGCCAATGAAGCTCCCAAACATGAGCTTGGACGGAAAATTTGACGTCACTGGTTGCTAGTGTTGTTTTCCGAAGACGAAGGAATCTTATCCCGAAACCTGAACGGAACCATTCGTTTACGCCCAACTATTATTTCAGTGTTCCGAGTGGTTCCGAACGGGATTCTTTATCTTCGGCACTTGAAACAGTGACGTCAACTTTCCGTGCCCACACGTGCTTGAGAGAGCTTCTCTGACCTTGTACGTTGAGTAGGCTGTGAAAGAGGCCATTCCAATAGCTTTGGGCAAGGAGGTACAAATTTCTCTATCCAGAAAGGGATAAGACCATTTTTTCCCGGAAGCAATATCCCTGTAATGGTAAAGTCTAGATGTATGAACGCGTTCTCGAATGATACACTTTTTGTTTCTTAGAGGGGCACACGTAATGCGTTGGCCATGAAAACAACCCTCTTTAGCAAGTGTGTCTGCAAGCTCCCTACTGGGCACATCGCAGTGGCAGGGGATCCATTGAGGAGTGATATTCTTCCCTTATCAACAGGACATACCATCAGACTTTTTTTATTTGTCAACAATCTTTTGAAACTCGTCTGACTGCTGTCAAACGTGTGGATGATTAGAAACAACAGCAGTTACACAATGATCATGTTTCCAAAATTAAATTAAGTCGATATCATGTTTAAATATTGTTAAAGTTTCATTTATAATACCAAAAAATAGGTAAACTGGATTTTGGCTTCAGGTGATAACTTTAAAATTAATATTTTAAACTAGGGGGCACACCAACATTAATATTTTAAACTAGGGCACTCGCCAACCCCCGAGGAACTGCTTGCGCAATTCCCTTTGGATCCCTTCGCGATCCAGGCTAGGTTCGCTCGCTCACCGTACATTGAAATATTTTAGTATAGCCTTTAGTATCATTTTTAAATAAAATTTGGTTCATCTAAAGGAGCATATCCGGCAATTTTTCTCCAAACATGGTAAAGCCCGCCAAATCAGTATTATGGCAACACTTGGCGACGAAAATCGAGCAGAATCGCAATAGATCGTTCTTTTAGCGCGCCAAATATTACAACTCTGCCATTTCTTAAACCCACAGCGTGTTTGCTTGCTACGGAGTTTCACTTCTTCTGGCGTTTTCCCTGCGAAGATTATTGCGAAAATATTTCGCTGCTTGACTGAGATCCATTTGTAACTTGTAACTGAATTGGAATACGTGGTAGCCGTTAACACTTAGAAACTATGTTTAAAACAATTTGAATTTTTCTTTTTCAACTATGGAAATAATGTGAACAATTATATATTGACGTAACTGGATTTTAGTAAATCACGTGAATTCCACGCTTTTTTGATTAATTTCATTCGATCGAAATTATAATGAGGAACTTGCATCCTACCCAAAATGACGTATTATACCATTTTCTGGAACATTAGAAGCTACAGATTCTGAATATCAGCTTAAAATCATCAAAAATTATTAGTTTTACTCGAAATATGCCTATTAAATTCTATGAAACTCACGTGACCGAAAACGGCGTCTGACGTAACAACACACCATTTGGCGATTTTTTCTAAATATGGCGCTACGGTTAGCATGTCCATAATTAAAATAAACATACAACGTTTTCAAAACGTTCTATTTAAAAGAACAGACTGCTCACTTAAACCAGCTTTTGATAATAAATTAGAACAGCTTGTTTCTTGCTTGGTTGTTGAATTTAAAATCGTACAAGAGCGCGCTGTTGACACGTTCAGACCTAGTCAATTGTTGGATCAATCGAAATCTTCGTGGAGATCTACCAAGTCTGATGAGAATAACTGGAACTTAGAAAAACCACTTATTCTAAATAATCCTATTCCTATATGGGATCATTCAAACACATTTTGTATTTTCTACAGCTGTATCGCACAGAAGTTGATTAGAAATTGCACGCCAATGGACAAAAAAGCCAAGCTGACATCATTACGCACTGCAAAAGGATTGTGAGTGTTTTTACCGGAAGTGACGTATCCCTTACTTAATACTCAATTACTGACTAATATAATAACTTTTTTACTAGTGTGAAAAGTAGCATTCGACGTGGTTTTTAAAGGGCTATTGTCTGCCAAGGAATTTGAAATTCATGCAACTTCCTCATTACGCCGAAGCCAATTACCTGCCCAAAAACCCGTGCAAACAGCTATCACGAGGTTGCAGGCATTGGCTATTGATCTCTAGATTTTCAGTTCTAAAATCCCCAAATCGCAATCAATTCTGTTCAGTTGGTCCGTGCCATAGAAGTCTGTGCCAATAATAAATATTAATTTTTGCTAATAAAAGTTTAGTTGCATTATGAAGTGTATGCATTTTTAAGAAAATAAATATACAAAATTCATCAACAAATTTCGAATCACAAACAACCTGTTTCATCGCCCATGCGTAATATAGGTTATTGGCGTATTTTTCCAATATCTGCATTTGGCGCAATGTTTAAAGCAACTTTTTTTCTGGTTTCGGCTGCGAGTTTTAGGCAGGTATTTAGTCACTCCGTTATAATTAAGGTTTTCATACATTAACGACGTAATTTTACGCCAAATCTGGTTACTCCGGTATTATGGCTACCTTTGGCGAAATTAGCAATTGCATTCCCAATTTTTAAATATTAATCCATTTAAATCTTAAATGCATAAATTTATTGTGAAGTGTTTTTTAACCAATCTTTTATTAATTATATGCTTAACGATTTTAAATAATTATTTACTTTTTTTAAATCAATTCTTCGGCATTTTAACGTTCACATTTTTTTTATAAATCGTTGTGTTTTTTATTAAAAAAACTGTTTTACTGCCGTATCGAACAATGTTTTGCACATAATATTTATGGTTGTTTTTCATTTTTTGGCCTTATTGCAGCCATTCCCCAAATTTTCAATCCTTGTGTTATTTCGTAGTGCTTTTCTCAAAAAATACATTCAATGTTTTTCTGCCGTATCGAACTATGTTTTGTGCATAATATTTATAAATACTTTTCCCTTTTTCAGGCCATTCCTGAAATACACTTTTTTGTTGTTTTCAGTCAGCCATTTTAAAATTAGTAGTATTTTTGTTCATTTCGATTGTTGCCATCCAGAGATAAAAATATAAGGAAATTTGGGCGCCGTATAAGAGTATTATATATAGATAGAACGTCTGGAAAAATTTTGTCAAAATTTTCTTAAATGGTAAAAAAAAAAATCGATATTAACTTCTGTAATTAAAGTATCGATTTCTGGGAAATAAATAGGTAGTTAACATTAGTTCCGATTTTTAAAAAGTTTATTACAAACTAACAAAACCTTCTTTCTTAATATTAATGTTATGGATGGTCGCTAAAAAAACCATTTTACAATTTTTTCGCATAATTTGCACACTTATACATCATATCTATTTTAAATAAATATCTTATTAAAAATAAAACTAACCAAACTTTCTTTTATAGTGGCTTAAAAATTTAACTGCTACTGGAGTGTTTTTAAACGTTGTACAATTTCCCCAACTCGTCGTAAAGGTTTCAATAATGAACACGTCGAATTATTTAGATTTTATTGAGGTGAGTTACTTTTTTCCGTTTTGTCTGTTATTTACACAAAGTAGCTGGTACACCTTCTTAACATTATGCTTACAAATTCTATACAACGTATAGAATTTGTGAAAAAATATTATTTATACACGTATAATTACCAAACTATTAAGTGCACACTTTCCATGCAATTACATATTTGTTGATTTTTCTTAAAAGTAATTTTAATTTCGTCTATCAATAAAATGGAGCTAAGCATTTTGTGTTTATGTCACTCTAGTTTAATAATTGTAAACAGAAAATAAACTTTCAAAAAGATAAAAATTAATTAGTAACTCTACATTATTTCAATGTATTTATGTCGTTAAAATGTTCTTATATGTACTACAATTTTTTCCTGTTGTTTAAAAATTAACTCTTTGTTACATCCAAAAATTAGTCCTGGGTACGAACCACTTCATTGACTGGAGATCTGTCTGCATCAGGTCTGCTTGGCGACGATGGCGAGTCATCACCTAAACTGGTGTAAAGAATACAGATTTGCCTTTGTTTTATCACGTGGCTTGAGTGTCGGGTTTGCGGGGATCTCGGTCTTTATAAAAATAGTAGTGTATAGTACTTCTAAATTAATTTAAGAATCTTAATATATTTTTTGATTTAATACACTAAAATGAAATTTAAAAAATGGCGTACTTTTGCTTGAGAAATTAATGCACAGGTATTTTAGTAGCATATTTTTTTATTCTCACAAAATACATCGATATTTTTGCAAAATATTTTTAATGCAAATTTTATTTACCAAAATGCAGATTTAATAGCGCGATAGCAAATGTGCAAAATTTTTATGACAAAGAAATAAAATACCAAATTGAAGTTTCAAGATTCTTAAGTTAATTAAGAAGTTTTAAACTAAAATTTTTCTTGCGACTGAGATTCATGCAAGACACAAGTCCGACGCTGCTTGAACGGTGGGAGTTGAATCAAGGGAGAAACCTGTGTAAGGTCGCCATACTTGCCAAGCAAATTTAATTCATGCAGGTTCCCAGTCGATGAAGGGTTTAACCAAATGATTCTTTAAATGTGTATGAATACTGTAGACAACAGTCAAAGCGGAGAGCCTGATTTCCGGAATAGAAAATGGGACACGTGCCCAGGGCCCCCTTCAAGGGGCCCCCAATTTGCTTAGAAAAATATTATTGAAGAAAATATGTACCAATAGTAATTGTCACAAAAAACTACTAATGAATAATTAAACCAACCCGCCATTAAGTTTCAAAAGCGAGCTACTATAATTATTATATCCTTTGTTATTTTAATAAATTATGCCTTGGCTATGTGAATAAATATTATGTACTTAAAATATGACATGATATGACAGTATGATATATATGTCTCTGATGTCATATCTTATGTATGTGTTTAAAAAATATTTCGCATATCAATGCTCATACGCATACATTTAAGACAATTGTTAAGCTTTCTTGTTGAAATTGGTGCAAGTTTAAAGTGAGAAAAAAATAACGTTCATAGACAAATAATGTAAGTTGTGGAGTCCCCAAACTTGTTTGTGCCTGGGCCCCTTACGTTGTAAGTCGGTCCCTGATAACTGTGACAATATTTTCAGGAATGTTGGACTGATCCAGATTCCAGGGGCACTTTCATGACCTGTCGGACACCATCCCTAATAGGCAGGCCTAAAGTACCTGTTCCTACGTGGGACCAGCCCTTGATGACGTATGTTTTTTATTATGGATGGTGTGCATCAGCTCAGGCATTTTTATATATACCAAGAAATTGCGCGTTTTCTGTATTATCCAGATCCAGATTTCGAAGATGTTTGGTTAGAAGACGACAAAAGAGTTATAATTAAAGTAAGCATATTGGGAAATTTAACTGGCCTCTCATATAAAAAATATTGCATAATACAAGTGTCATTTTGTGTTAATAAATAGGGGTGTGTAACACTATGCGACTTTTAACTGCCGCTCAATAAATCAATTCACACATTTAAAGTTTTTTTCGTACCTGACAGAATTTCAATAACTTTAAAATCTAAAAAGTTCGATGGCAGAAACCCCTTGCGCATGCGCAATTTTTTTTAAAAAAAAAACTTATTATGATGTCTGACTGTTACTAAGAACTCATGTACCAAATTTTAAGTTCGTAGCCCTTTTAGTTAGCTGTTGAATTGTTTCAGTCACACAGTCGGAGAGACCAATGTTAGAAAAACCACTTTTTCAGAATCAGAACCATCCAAACGTGGAATAACAGATACAAAATATCCATTTCGAATTTTCAACCCCATCGCGAAACTTTCATTGCCTTATATTTTATATTTGGTAAATGAAAGTAAAAAATAAAATGCAAATGAGGAATTTTTTATTTATGTTTATAAATTATTTCAATAGAAATCTGACAAAAAAGTAGTATCAAATGGTTTGATGCAAAATCTTTTTTAAAAATTTGCCAGTTATCACATTTTAAAGCAAAAAAGTGTATCAATAGTTTAAAAAATCCCACGTTTTTAATTTGCATTTGCGACCATCCCTTCAATGAATATATTTATGTACTTGTTTTATAAGCATTCACGCTATTACTAATCCTTTCATTAATTTATTAAATGTTATGGTATTTTAGTTTCAATCAATCTTTTATGATGTATTTTGTGTTGTATAATAATGTTCATTAACATAACCGTGCAATACCTGTGTTAAAGATTACCCATCAGGCACCATCTAAACAAATGCTAAAGGTTGAGCGTATTTGTTGAATATACTAGAATATATAAAATTTAACTAATTAAAAGACAAAAGACAAAATCTAATTGACATTAGTTAAAAGTTGAGATGCTAAAATTGCTAATGAAAAACACAAGCTTGAATCTATAATTATTCATAAATTAAATAAAGTATGAGAATAGAAAAATTATGTTGTTCATAAACTTTTCCTTTATTGATATTAAACAAAATTCACTTATGGTGTATTTCCTCGATACGCGAATCTTCCCAGTAGTTAAAATACGTTTTTCGTTAAACAAATAAATATACGGCATGCACCAAGGTATGGGCCACACAACATGCATATTCTGCAGATCATAGAACAAACGAAGAGACAAATGAAGAGTCCAGGAGTAGAACCCCTTGATCGACTACGAATCTTCCCGTATTCAGGTCTGCTTGGCGGACATTGCCGACATTAAATTGGTTTCTCCCTTGGTTCTTCTCACGCGGTATAAACGTGGGACTCTTGTCTCGCGTGAATCAGGGTTGCCGCGAGAGAAGAACCCAGAGAAAAACTAGTTTATTTACACCAGTTTAGGCAATGACTCGCTATCGTTGCCAAAGAGGTCTAATGCAGACAGATATCCTGTTGATGAAGGGGTTTTTCCCCTGTACTTTTCAAATGAGATGACAAGAGATAAATACAAAATTTTCTACAAAAAAAGGAAGGGGGGGGTTAAAAATATGTATTTTTACCCTTCCTCCAAATACATGTAAAAATACATGTAATCCAATTGACCACAAACAAATTTTAACCAAATTTAAGGTATTCATGTCACACTTATCTATATCAATAATCTTTTGTTACCGTTTCAGGGTAATCACTTTAACCTTATAAATTCAGAAGACAATTTCCAGATTTTGCTGAATGAAGTACATGTGAAGTAAAAGTGATTACCATGGAATATATAAGCTGCGACATTCCACCGGCCTTGAAATTAAATAATATATCGGTAGAGGTAATATTATATTCTAGGTTTTTTTATAAAATAAAAAATGTGATTCATTTGAAACCATTATTATATTGTAATAAATGTTTAAAAACTAGTAAAAAATTTAAACCACTTTATTAATTTACTTTTATTTAAATATTAATTCAACTTTGAATATTTTAAACCAATTTAAAAACTTTAAAGGTCCTGATACCTCTTAAAAATAATAATAAATAAATTTGCGATATTATTATAAATAAAAGTGAGGTTTAATTTATTTTTCAGAACATAAATTTTAGATTTTTTTATTTTCTTTAAGAGTAAACTGTTATCTTTATTTCTTATTTTCTATAAACTTTTGAATTGTTGTAGCAAATCGACCAGATTATTATACTCTGTGATGTATCACAAGATCTACAAGAAAAACTTAATAATTTATATCTACATGACACTTAATCATTACGCTCATTTCACCGTTAACACATAGTAATTGCTATTGCAATCATATTTAACTTTTTTTAAAGTTTTAGTAAGCTAAAAAAAATATCAATTTAGGATTAATTATAATTACGTTAAGAATTGAAAAAGTTTCAAGATTTGTTCACATTTCAATCAACTTCTAGGTTATTATTGGATATTCCAAGCTATATTTGGGAAATCTAGGGCCTCAAGAACCAGTGAATGCCGAAACTACATTAAATCCCCTGTGGTGGATAGCCATTGGTTTATTTGGTGTGTTTGGAATTATAGCAGTTTTTATATGTTCGAAATACTGGAAAACAAAATTTGTGAGACATTTAGAAGGTATCAACTTGAATGACGAACTCAAAACGTAAATGGTAAAATAGTTTTTTATTAATATTTTTTACAAAGGTTTAAAGCAAAATTCAATTTTTGTATATAAAAACTATAAGTTTTTGGGGTAGTTTCATATTATACCGTCGATATGCTTAAAAGCTCGCCGAATCTTTTGGCTCTAGTTTTTCCATAAAATTCGTTTAAAAAAATAAATCCTATTTATATTATTATATTATAAATTATATTAATAATAATATTTTTAAAATAGAATACATTAATTATTTTTAATTTATATCAATTTTTTATACTTGTGTAATTACTTTACGGGTTTTTTTCGTTTTTATTTACGTTTAATAAGTGGACGTTTTTAGATTAATTCTTAAAATATTAGTAGATTTTATTAATTATTATATTTATTATAAATTATACTTAAGTAACGTGTTTGTCAAAAATGTCCTACTGGGTAGTAAACAAGTAAAATTTTTGGATTATATATCTTATCATCATCATCATATTTGGCACGACAGCTCAGGGTGAGCCAAGGCCTTCTGTTGGAGACTCCTCCAGGACAACCTACTTTTGGCCTGGGTCTTCCAGTTTTATACTTTTAGGACTTTAAAATACGACTCCACAGAGTCAATCCATCTTAGTTTTGGTCTACCTCGTCTTCGTGTTGTGAGAGGTTTGGCAGAAAATAAATTTTTGACTGGGTTTTATCCTAAATGCGCATTATATGCGCAGCCCAGTTCATCCTATTTATTTTGATAGTTTTTAATGACATCAGGCTCTTTAAACAACCTATAAATCTCAGAGTTAGTACGTCTTCGCCAAGCGCCATTCTCCCTGACGCCACCAAGAATGCTTCTGAGAACCCTTCTCTCAAATATTGCAATTCTGCACTCTCCATTTTTAGTTAGAAGCCAAGTCTGTGAACCATATATTAGGACCGGCCTGATGAGAGTTTTATAACTAATAACGTAGTGTTTCTGGAGAAAACAAGATTTCAAGATGGAGCGAAGTACAAAGAATGCCTTATTGGCCAGTGATATGCGGTTCTGGATTTCAGAAACAATGTCATTCTTGATGTGTGTGTTAACATTATTATATATCTACAGCATCATAATTGGAACCCAAAAATTTTTATGACAATGTATAAGAAGCTGCTGTTCATAGAAAAATAATCAAAATTCATTCAATAAGGTAGCTCCCTACCTTGAAGGGTCTAATTTTTTAATACTTTAAAATTAACTCATTTTTTTAGTGGTAATGAGGAATAATAATGTTAAATGGAATATTTGACCAAAAAAACTTAAATTAAAATTTTATTTTTTTAAAAAAATGCAAATTTTGTAGAAATTTGCCTTAATATAACAGCTACGCAAAACACCATAAGTCAAAAAATAATTAATTTTTTCCTTAAATATTAGGCAGAGTCATTCATTAAACCTTCTTACATGTTTTGAAATGAGATTTAAAGCAATACTTCTAATATTTTAGGAAGTACATAGTATGAAAGCCATGTTTATAGAATTTTTTTTTAAAAAAAGAAAATTTTAATATTAAAAAAAACATAAAATAAATTCTAACAGTTATTTTACTTAGATCTCATTTCAAAGCACACTTGAACTTATAATAAACATGCTATTAAAATTTTATTACATTATATCAAGTATTTTTGGATGGGCTAATGCTTCACTGAAATAGCCATAACTTTTGATTAAATTACCGTAGAGTAAAAATACCTGCAGTTTTTTAAACATAAAAAATTCTCTTCATTCTCTTTAAAACAGTAAAACAAAATTGTGAAAATTGTCAAAATTTGCCGTTTTCAAGGTAGGGAGATACCAAATGCATGATTCTTTTCAATTGTGTCTTTACATTTAGAATACCATGTTATGCGAACAAATCCTTCAGTAAACGTCGCACCAGCAGATGCCATCTTACAGGAACACCAAAATAATGAGCTACATCATGTAGATCAAGAAATAATGACACTTTTGGAGAATAAGCACCTAATCATTCTGAAACAGAGACTGGTCATTGGAGAAAAAGTCGGTGAAGGTTTGCCTATTACTTTTTTGTTTTAGTATTTTACTTTAACAATTTATCCACTGACGGTACTTGTAAATATCACATATAAGGCCGCTGTTTTACTTTTCATTGTTCATTTGGAGAAAATGGGGACAAGGTGGAACTTTTTGATTTTTTTAACGGTTTTAGAACATTAAAGTCTAAAGTGGTAATCATATTCATGCAACAAAATTTCGTTGTTGGTCAGTGAAATTTAGATATTATGAATAGAAAGGAAGAAAACGAATATAAATTCAAAAGTGCATTTTGCGTTTAACTATTTTTTTTCTATAATATATTATTATTAATTGCACAGATAGCTTTAAAATAGGCAATGGCAAAAAATCAAAATTCGATCTCAATTCAGTGCATAAATTGTTAAATAGTTATACATATATTACCTTCACAGTACTAATGAATTAAACAATATTCGTTTAACATTTAGATAAAAAACAATAAATTATAGCCACTAGTATCTAAATAATTATCAATTTTTTTAATGTAAGTAAAACAAACTTAAGTTATTTCGTAATCGAAGTAATCTTAATTAATTTCAATCGATTTGATCGAGTCTTTAAGTAATCTTTAAGTAATTTCACAAATAGATCTATGAGTACAATTTTATGTACAGTATCAAACTATGATATTTTTGCGATTTTTTGGAATTTTGAAAAAGAAGGTATATTATAACATATATTTGCATCCCGATTCAGTCACTTCACTGTTATTTCTTTTCTATTTTTCAAGTTTTTAATAGTTGGTCATTTTTTTCAGGACAATTTGGTTGTGTGTTTGAAGGAGTACTTCAACTTTTAGAAGAAGCAGAAACCGTAAAAGTGGCTATTAAAACTCTTCATGAACGTATGTATCCAATACAGTCCAGATCTACACACCATCACGGCCTGATCTAGGAAAACACAGATTATAGGAACAATAGTATTTTGGGGGGCCCTTACGAATTTTTTTTTAGTACGATTGCCCTTAACAATAGTGCTAATTTGCTGATGTATTAAGTTTTTTCTATCTTATTCCTTATTACATTGATCAGACCAATCGTGGTTGAGTCAATGTCTAAGTCAAAGTCAAGCTTAAAAAGGGGAAGGCTTTAAATAATTATGAAATCTACTAAAATTTGAGGGTTCACAACATTTAACATAAAAGAAACTGAAATTTGGGGGCCCTAGGCCCTGGCCTAACTGCCTTATGGAAGATCAGGCCCTGCACGCCATAGTACAAAAGAACTGCAACTAATGCTGAGGGATTTAATTTAATTTTGATGACGCGTATCCAACAACGTAAAGACACAATAAACTTATTCACAGTATACCGTCGTATAATTAATTGTATGAAGGTCGAATGGTAGCAGTAATCATATTTATTATTAAATTGAGGTTACAGCCAATATTTAAAGAAATATGTTACATTTTGTACGATGAGTTCGGGAGCAAACTCTACAACACTCAAGAGGTCATGGGGTCACAGCTGGGAGTCCGAAGCAGTTCCTGGAATGGGTTGGATCCCCTCACGCTACAACAGGCTAAAAGAAAAATATTAAATATTGCTATAAATTACTTCACTGTATGTTTACTAAATACAAGGATCAACTACTTCTACAGAAACTCGAACTTAACTGTTTCTAAATCATGTGACCACTAAATTTTCTCCACAAACACAACATATAACCGTAGAATTTTAAGAAAAATATTCCATGTTCCCGGAAAACACTTTTGATGTTCTCTCAATAATAAATACGTCGTCTAAGCTATCTGCCTGTGTTTTCTCCCGCATTGAAATTGGCATTGCTTTCTAGCTGGTAATTGAAACATTACAGAGACTTAACTATATTTTAAGCGGCTCAGTGGTTGAGAGTCATTACGTGTCCTCCTCAGAAGTAAAAGTTTACGGGTTTGAGCCCCGGCTGAGTGGTCAGATTTTCTGGACGGGAAAATCGTAGGCACGCGTGTCATATGATTATGTGACATGTAAAAGATCCCTTGAGTACCCATTTGGCTTGGGTTCTCTCGGCGAAATTAAATTTTGACATTTATTAACATCCACAGAGAGCTCCGTTTCATTTTAATCTGAGCGTCAAAATTGGTATCAAGAGTCGAATAGACGGTGCCATAAAAAAAATGGCTCTCAGTTTCTGGGGAACATGTTGCTTCTGCAGTGGCTTAGCCGCCAATAAAGCAGCGCTGTTGGAAAAAAAAAAAATATACAACTTGTGGCGTTTCAATACAAGCGCAATCTCATCAACCATCAGATAGCGCTGATTTACCATCCAAAACTAGATGGCGTTGATTTACCACCTCATTCTAACCAGTATTCTAGATTAAACGTATACAGTAGTATAAAAGCCGAAGAAACTCATCTCCACCTTGAGGGTCCTTTTGATAGACTATGGGTTACTGAAGCAGCTACAGACTTAATTTTTTCCTGGAATGCGACAGATACTTGGAGCAACCCTAAGACGGTGGAGAGCTTCTTGCGCGAGGCCCTCGTGATGAAGGACTTCGACCACCCCAACGTCCTCAGCTGCTCGGGTGTGCTTCGAGGGGGTCAGCGGCCCTCCATAGTTCTGCCATTCATGGAGAACGGAGATCTGTGCTCTTCATAAGGGACAAGACAAAGGTAAAGAGATAAGCCTGGATAGCCTGGTTGGTAGGGTGTTGAATGACATCCTTAAGGCCTTATCACACGAGAGCTCGTTCGTTCAGCGACGTCCGTACGCCATATAAAAAAACTGGTTTTTGGAGCAGTTTTGCTCGATGAGCATTTTCGAGTCGACTCGAAAAATCCGGCTCATTTTTGTTGTTCGAACGGCTGCTCCAATCAGAACGAAGCTCAGTCGTGACGTCACGTCTGAGCCTCCTCGTAACCCTGTTAAACTTGTGATGTCACGCATGACGTAGCCGTTCTCTCGTTGACGTTTTTGCTGTCCCAAAAGTTTTTTCGACGAGCGACGTTCGTACCGGTGATAAGGCTTCAGGTGCAAGTTCGATCCTTACTGGCCGAAGGACCCCCCCCCCGTGTATGCAATGAATAGTGACTGGTGCACGTTAGTTCGTCGTGGTCACAAAGTCCTCCAAGTTCCCATACCAAATCAATACCTCTGGGGGTGGACAAGCCAATTCTGGGATCCTCTGGTTGGCCTCTGTCTCTAAAATTAGAAGAATCCATTTACGGTCGAGAGTGCTGCCCTCCATCGCGTTGTTTTCGAATGAGGGAATCTTAGTAGTAGACTATTAGAGGCCAGCGTGGTAGTAGTGCTGCTTTCTATCACGTTGCTTTCGAACAAGGAACATGTGTAGTGTCTTTGAGCGGGCATACTCACGTAGTAGACTTAACCGAGAGAAGCGTGGTAATGGTGCCCGCCCTTCTTCCGTGCCGCATGAGGACGCAATGGACTCTTCGGATCGATGTTGAGGGTGGCTCCTGCCGCCGAATCACTTCAGGGATTTGGGGTTGGTACAAAATGCTTCAAAAGCCGAGGTGCCGTAGCCCCTAAAATATCCCATCACAAGACAATAGACAAAAGGTAAAGATATGCATTGCTCATTTCTCGTTAAATAAGCACAGTAAGAAAATTCAGGAACGTACTGGGCATTTTTGGGCATCTGAGATGCCCAAATGATGGCAGTTATGTTTCTAAAATGTACCAGTAACTTCTCATAAATTTAGAAACAATTCCACACAGAACTTTCCTGTATATGTAAAAAAATGTGCAATTGGATGTACAGAATCTACGGGATAGCACCACTATTCGTTTTATTGTTCCCGACAAAGGGCTGATTGTAGTGGCACCTGCCATAGTCAATCCATTAAAAATTTTGGTCCGTTCGTTAAACTAGTTTTATAACTGCTCGTAACGCGTCACGACCATGGTTGTTTCGTGAGAAAGTTGCATTATATTGAATGGTTCAAAAGGATGTATGATATGAGGGTTGCTCTATTCGTTTCCCTACAGATACTCGATTTTCATAAGAAAAGTATCTGAAAAAGTCTTCTATCTCTCAAATTCATATAGGCAATTGGTATTTATTTCTTATTCTAAGGTAAAGTTTTGGTTGGTTATTTGGTGGTTGGTTGGTAGACATATATATTCAGGTTTATGTGCTTGGTCAGAGACCCGCTTATAAACCTTCGTCAAGTAAGACAGACACATTACACACACACACACACACATATGTGGATCCTTCTAATTTTTAGAGACAGAGGTCAACTAGAGGATCCCCAGAATTGATTGTCACCCCCAGGGTTTGATTTGGTATGGGAACTTGGAGGACCACGACGGATTTAATGTGCACCGTCACCATTAGCGTAACGGGGGTCTTCGGAAGGCAGCGGGGGCTCGAACTCGCAACCTTAGCCAGCCAAGACTTTACCGACCAGGCTTTTCCTGGCCCTAAAGTTTTGGTGAACGTATTCGTAAACACGGTGGCGACTGTAAGAAAAGTGGTGCCAACCGGTATACAAAGTAACGCTTCACAAAGTTTTACAGAGATGTAAATTAATAATTAAACACAAAGTAGAAGATTGTTAGTTATTTTTCAATTTGTAACAGGTTCTCCAAGTGTCCAACCTTTTGAAATTTGCTCTGAAATTGCTTCTGGAATGGCCTATTTAATGGCCCAAAAGTTTGTACATCGCGATTTTTAGCAGCCAGGAACTGTATGTAAGAAAAAATTAGTTATTTTATAAATTATTTTGAATACACCTCTTTTACTCTTTTATGCTTCATTTACATTTATATATATTTTAATTGGTAAATTGGATGGATACTTCTTTATAGTTTGTAATGAAAAAAGATATTTTAAAAAAATTCGAATTAAAAAGAATATTCACCCAAAATTTTTTCAGAAAATACAATAAACACAATTGAAAATTGTTTGGCGTCGAAGTCTGGTAACTTGAACTTACTTTACATGAAATATCTTTTTAAAAGAAGAACCAAAATTCTTCCCCTCTTTCAAATCCACGCTGACGAGAATTGAAGAGCGTAGTGGAGAAACGGTGTTTGTGATATTTTAAAAAAATTGAGATTTTGGTTCCTGTTTATTCTTCATTTAAATATAACTAGATTCTTTTTTCATAAACTTTAAAATTAAAAAAGTTTTTTCCGTTTGATGTACAGTTTTTTAAGAATCTCCTGAAACTAAAATCTTTCAAGTCGTTTTCACCATTTTTGTCACAAGCAAAGCACGTTCTTTTCCCCTAAATCCAATTTATTTAAAATTAAGTAGGGGTTTGGGGTTTTCGAAAAATATTTTTTGTCTAATTCGACGAAAAGATACACTTTGGTTTAATTTTAATAATGTTTTGTGGAGGGGAGCAACCATTGACGACTGCACTAAAAAAATTTACTTTTAAAATTTTTTTAAAAAGTTAGTTACGACATGTTAACAGTTCACCTCACTACAAAGTGAGTAGGGGGTGGAGCAATATCGGGAGGGATGGAAGGGAGCGTAATTTTATGGTGTATTTTTTTTTATTACTCTGTTAGCCGACTTTTTTCGGACCTCCTAAAACTGCTATAATGTTATTTTAAATGATAAAAAATAAAGTAAAAAAGAAATAACCTCTAGTTTTTTTTTCTTTTTCCTCGGGCCTCGATAGATTTGCCCTCTGTGCGAAGGGGATTCGGTCTGCCGGACGTTACGTAGAGCTACTACTGCGCCGACAGAACCCCGAAATTTCCCTCAAGGATGGCAATGGAAACCTAGAGAGACGGTTTACTCCGAAAACGGGCGTGGGAGTGTAACTTTTTAAGATGATTCCTACAATTGTGAACATTTTTTTAATAAAAGAGTTTAAAATTTCCACTCTATTACTGAAAGCGTAATTAAATTTAAATTCAAAATGGGTTTTAGTA
>JAFNEN010001325.1:0-33278 GCA_019343175.1 Oedothorax gibbosus
AAACCATTTCCATTTTCCAAAAACCTTCCACACACTACGGGCTCTTCGTAAATCAGACCAGAGATACGCTCCACACCACCACGTCGAGCAAGACGGCGGATGGCAAGCTTGGTGATACCGTGGATGTTACCACGCAACACCTTACGATGCCTCTTAGCACCCCCTTTGCCTCGACCAGACATGTTTACTCACAGGAATCTACAACCGAAGTGATTTGAAAATTTCCGAAATTTGGTATTAATAATTTTTGACGCGTTGGTGGCGCCCTCTACTAAATCCTATTGGACGGGAGAAAGATGCGGCTGATCATACTAAAAAGGCCGAAAAGTCCGAATTTCATCATTTCGCTATTTGATATCGAAAGATACGCATCATGCCTCTCCAAGCGTCTGGTAAAGCGTCAAGAAGGACCGTAAAGCCCAAAGGCTGTCCGTGCTGGTGACAAAAAGAAGTGGGACAAGCGCAGGGTGAGTCCTTTGCTATTTACATCTACAAACTCTACAGAATTTGTCTATTTGAGAGAACGCTGCCGAATCCTCTCACCTTGCTCACTACAAAAAGAGGAGCGCCGTCACCAGTCAGGAAATCCAGACTGCCGCACGACTTATGTTTCGTCAAGCGACTCACGCGCGCTTCATGTTCGTCATGTGAAACACGCCGTCTCTGAGGGAACCAAGGCTGTCACCAAATACACCAGCTCCAAGTAAGTTCTTCCTCACCATCACAACTCAAGGCCCTTTTCAGGGCCAAAATATTTATTACACACACTCCTACTAGTACATAAATCTAACCACTCACTCCATTAGGAAACCGAAACTGTCATTCGTCTGAAATTGATTCTTTAAAAAGGGTAACGTTTGGAATATAAATATCTAAAATATGCCAGAGTACCAAGAAAGATGGGGTCCAAGTTTATAAAACAGTAAATCATAATTAAGCTAATTAGTTTCAATTTAAAAAGGCAAAGAGAATGCCAACGGCACGGGGTGTTCCCAGTGGTCACCCTCCCAAGTACTGACCGCGCCCGATGTTGCTTGACTTCGGTGATCGGAACATGGTATGGCCGTTGGCAGTCTGCTATAATTAATGAAGTAGTTTATATAAAGTTTTACTCCATCAGTTGATAGAAAACAACGGAAAACTTAAATATGGCCGATGGATGCGCCTTCCGCCGCATCTTGGCGGAGGGATACAGTCCCGGCGAGGGACTTGTATCCCTCCGCCGTCAATTCGAAGTACGCTTAAACTACGGCTTATTCTCATGTTTTTCTATCTTTTTGGCTAAATCATCGTTCAACAATCGAGATACTTTCTTTCCACAATCATTGTTGCTTTTTCGAATTGCTTGTTCCTTGTACCGGCAATAAACGCGCGGGAGGGACGCAAGCGGCACAACCGCGTGGCCCGGTTCACGCGTTGCTAAAGCAACATCAGTCCTGTGCTCGGGCGCGCGAGGAGCCGCTTTATATTTCACATTTATTTCATTTAATTGATAAATTTTAAAAAAAGCATTCATCTCACTCTCCGTTTCACCGAGAGCGGCGGGGTGGCGCTGCAGTCTACCTTGTTGGCGAGGTGGACGCGATGTGATTGGTCGGTCGGGAAGACCAGCCCGTTGTTATATAAACCGAATTTTGAAAATTTGGTGGCATTCTCTCTTTGGAGTTCATACCTATCAAACCTATAGTCATGACTATAAGCAGGTCTCGATCCAGCCGTGCCGGGCTTCAGTTTCCCGTCGGCCGTATCCATCGTCTTCTCCGAAAGGGCAATTATGCCGAGCGAGTGGGTGCTGGTGCTCCAGTCTACCTAGCCGCTGTTTTGGAGTACTTGACTGCCGAGGTTCTCGAGTTGACAGGCAATGCCGCTAGAGACAACAAGAAGACTAGGATCGTCCCTAGACATCTTCAGCTGGCCATCCGTAACGACGAGGAGTTGAACAAACTTCTTATCGGAGTCACCATCGCTCAAGGTGGTGCTCTGCCGAACATCCAGGCTGTTCTTGTGCCAAACAAGACAGAGAGAAAAGCTTAAAAAACTTTCCGTGCCGCAACAAACACCTACAAACAAAAGGCCCTTTTCAGGGCCAAAAAATATTAACACAGAAACAATCACATACATATTTAATTAAAAACTATTAATGGTCTCAAAACTTACTCCACCAGTTGCCGGCGCGCTCTTTCGAGCGGCCTTTGTGGCCAACTGCTTCCTGGGGGCCTTGCCTCCGGTACTCTTACGGGCGGTCTGCTTAGTACGAGCCATTGCTTCGATTACGTGCTACACGTTTGAAAATCTAGCCAGAAATTTCAACTTTTGTGATTTTTCGCCTTTTTATAACTTCACGGCACATCCCGCACGCAAACTAGCAAATCAGAAGGCGGGGGCGCCGGATCCCTCGTCCAGACCAAGGGAAAGTGTGCCACCGGCACTTTCAAGCTGAGCGCTTCCGGCCGAAGGCACCCAAAGCAAAAAAAGCTAAAGACCCCTAAAAAGTAGAGAAGTGTCTTCTTTAAAGATTCAGAAGTCATCAATTACAGAGATAATGGAAATTTATTTGGCAGACTTCAATGAGAATAGTATTCAATGATGGACTTATATAATCCCTGAACAATAACACACACAAAAACGGCTCTTTTCAGAGCCAGAAAATTATAAGCATTCATACTAATACATTCATACAAGCTGCTCTTTTCAGAGCCAAAAAAAAATTATAAACATTTATACTAAACATGAAACATAAATCCCCCCCCCCCATTTTTTTTTATTAAACTAAACATTAAAAAGTAAGGCTAGTTTGAATTAACGTCGCACTAGAGCTACACGAGGTGTTATTTGGCGGCGTGCGTAGTACTTTTGTAACCACAGTCAAGCGACGAGCCGACACATGAGTAGGCACCCAACGCAACCGTTGTTAAACGTTAAAAAAAAATTAGTTTAATCCTTGTTGGCATGCAAGTACAAGGAAACAATGAAAACTCAACAATGGTATTAGGAAGAAGAAAAAAATAATTTCAACATTGGTATGACTTCTTTACAAGATATTCCAATTAAAAGTAAAATTCGACAACAATGCAATCTATAATAATAAAAGAAAGAGTCTGTCTGTGTGTCTGTCATCGGATCGTAAAAGACCTACTTATACTGCCCTCAGAAATTCGAAAATTTTAAGATAGATTCCCTTTAATATTAACGTGTGCACCTGAGGCTTAGTTTTTTCATATTTGTTCAATTTTTAGAGAAAATTCGAATTTTCTGAAAAAAATACACCACTTTCGCTCAAATCCGATCATTTTTTCTCTTTCCTGATGCCATCGGCTGAAAAAATTAAATAAAACTTTTAACGAAAAAACATTTAAAATTCAAAATGTTTATTTTATTCTTTTGCCATTACTTTCAGAAACTAAATTCATTATTTGAAAAATAAATGACATGTTTCAAGTGACGTAATTCCACCAGTCTTCATTCCCGGATTTTATTGTGGGTTTATTTGATGATTTTTTCGTTGATTTTTCTGTTGACTGCATGTATGTATGCATATTTAAGCAATAAATGTACAGTTAAGCTATTACTGAACTATGACAACCATTTTTTTTTTAGTAAGTATTCTTTTAAGCTTATGGAAAACAATGCTTTTGAAAAGTGTGTAATAATTTTTGGCCCTGAAAAGGGCCGTTTTTATGGGACGGTGAAGGGCTAATAAGATTCAATGAATGAATGAAGTTGCTGGGTTTTTAACCGCCGAAACCGTACAGAGTACGTCCCTGCCTCTTCAAGGCATAGACGACATCCCTAGCGGTGACGGTCTTCCTCTTAGCGTGAGAGAACCACCAAGAAACCATTTCCATTTTCCAAAAACCTTCCACACACTACGGGTCTCTTCGTAAATCAGACCAGAGATACGCTCCACACCACCACGTCGAGCAAGACGGCGGATGGCAAGCTTGGTGATACCGTGGATGTTACCACGCAACACCTTACGATGCCTCTTAGCACCCCCTTTGCCTCGACCAGACATGTTTACTCACAGGAATCTACAACCGAAGTGATTTGAAAAATTTCCGAAATTTGGTATTAATAATTTTTGACGCGTTGGTGGCGCCCTCTACTAAATCCTATTGGACGGGAGAAAAGATGCGGCTGATCATACATAAAAAGGCCGAAAAAGTCCGAATTTCATCATTTCGCTATTTGATATCGAAAGATACGCATCATGCCTCTCCAAGCGTCTGGTAAAGCAGTCAAGAAGGACCGTAAAGCCCAAAAGGCTGTCCGTGCTGGTGACAAAAAGAAGTGGGACAAGCGCAGGGTGGAGTCCTTTGCTATTTACATCTACAAACTCTACAGAATTTGTCTATTTGAGAGAATCGCTGCCGAATCCTCTCACCTTGCTCACTACAAAAAGAGGAGCGCCGTCACCAGTCAGGAAATCCAGACTGCCGCACGACTTATGTTCGTCAAGCGACTCACGCGCGCTTCATGTTCGTCATGTGAAACACGCCGTCTCTGAGGGAACCAAGGCTGTCACCAAATACACCAGCTCCAAGTAAGTTCTTCCTCACCATCACAACTCAAGGCCCTTTTCAGGGCCAAAATATTTATTACACACACTCCTACTAGTACATAAATCTAACCACTCACTCCATTAGGAAACCGAAACTGTCATTCGTCTGAAATTGATTCTTTAAAAAGGGTAACGTTTGGAATATAAATATCTAAAATATGCCAGAGTACCAAGAAAGATGGGGTCCAAGTTTATAAAACAGTAAATCATAATTAAGCTAATTAGTTTCAATTTAAAAAAGGCAAAGAGAATGCCAACGGCACGCGGTGTTCCCAGGTGGTCACCCTCCCAAGTACTGACCGCGCCCGATGTTGCTTGACTTCGGTGATCGGAACATGGTATGGCCGTTGGCAGTCTGCTATAATTAATGAAGTAGTTTATATAAAGTTTTACTCCATCAGTTGATAGAAAACAACGGAAAACTTAAATATGGCCGATGGATGCGCCTTCCGCCGCATCTTGGCGGAGGGATACAAGTCCCGGCGGAGGGACTTGTATCCCTCCGCCGTCAAATTCGAAGTACGCTTAAACTACGGCTTATTCTCATGTTTTTCTATCTTTTTGGCTAAATCATCGTTCAACAATCGAGATACTTTCTTTCCACATCATTGTTGCTTTTTCGAATTGCTTGTTCCTTGTACCGGCAATAAACGCGCGGGAGGGACGCAAAGCGGCACAACCGCGTGGCCCGGTTCACGCGTTGCTAAAGCAACATCAGTCCTGTGCTCGGGCGCGCGAGGAGCCGCTTTATATTTCACATTTATTTCATTTAATTGATAAATTTTAAAAAAAGCATTCATCTCACTCTCCGTTTCACCGAGAGCGGCGGGGTGGCGCTGCAGTCTACCTTGTTGGCGAGGTGGACGCGATGTGATTGGTCGGTCGGGAAGACCAGCCCGTTGTTATATAAACCGAATTTTGAAAATTTGGTGGCATTCTCTCTTTGGAGTTCATACCTATCAAACCTATAGTCATGACTATAAGCAGGTCTCGATCCAGCCGTGCCGGGCTTCAGTTTCCCGTCGGCCGTATCCATCGTCTTCTCCGAAAGGGCAATTATGCCGAGCGAGTGGGTGCTGGTGCTCCAGTCTACCTAGCCGCTGTTTTGGAGTACTTGACTGCCGAGGTTCTCGAGTTGACAGGCAATGCCGCTAGAGACAACAAGAAGACTAGGATCGTCCCTAGACATCTTCAGCTGGCCATCCGTAACGACGAGGAGTTGAACAAACTTCTTATCGGAGTCACCATCGCTCAAGGTGGTGCTCTGCCGAACATCCAGGCTGTTCTTGTGCCAAACAAGACAGAGAGAAAAGCTTAAAAAAACTTTCCGTGCCGCAACAAACACCTACAAACAAAAGGCCCTTTTCAGGGCCAAAAAATATTAACACAGAAACAATCACATACATATTTAATTAAAAACTATTAATGGGATCTCAAAAACTTAACTCCACCAGTTGCCGGCGCGCTCTTTCGAGCGGCCTTTGTGGCCAACTGCTTCCTGGGGGCCTTGCCTCCGGTACTCTTACGGGCGGTCTGCTTAGTACGAGCCATTGCTTCGATTACGTGCTACACGTTTGAAAATCTAGCCAGAAATTTCAACTTTTGTGATTTTTCGCCTTTTTATAACTTCACGGCACATCCCGCACGCAAACTAGCAAATCAGAAGGCGGGGGCGCCGGATCCCTCGTCCAGACCAAGGGAAAGTGTGCCACCGGCACTTTCAAGCTGAGCGCTTCCGGCCGAAGGCACCCAAAGCAAAAAAAGCTAAAGACCCCTAAAAAGTAGAGAAGTGTCTTCTTTTAAAGATTCAGAAGTCATCAATTACAGAGATAATGGAAATTTATTTGGCAGACTTCAATGAGAATAGTATTCAATGATGGACTTATATAATCCCTGAACAATAACACACACAAAAACGGCTCTTTTCAGAGCCAGAAAATTATAAGCATTCATACTAATACATTCATACAAGCTGCTCTTTTCAGAGCCAAAAAAAAATTATAAACATTTATACTAAACATGAAACATAAATCCCCCCCCCCCATTTTTTTTTATTAAACTAAACATTAAAAAGTAAGGCTAGTTTGAATTAACGTCGCACTAGAGCTACACGAGGGTGTTATTTGGCGGCGTGCGTAGTACTTTTGTAACCACAGTCAAGCGACGAGCCGACACATGAGTAGGCACCCAACGCAACCGTTGTTAAACGTTAAAAAAAAAATTAGTTTAATCCTTGTTGGCATGCAAGTACAAGGAAACAATGAAAACTCAACAATGGTATTAGGAAGAAGAAAAAAATAATTTCAACATTGGTATGACTTCTTTACAAGATATTCCAATTAAAAGTAAAATTCGACAACAATGCAATCTATAATAATAAAAGAAAGAGTCTGTCTGTGTGTCTGTCATCGGATCGTAAAAGACCTACTTATACTGCCCTCAGAAATTCGAAAATTTTAAGATAGATTCCCTTTAATATTAACGTGTGCACCTGAGGCTTAGTTTTTTCATATTTGTTCAATTTTTAGAGAAAATTCGAATTTTCTGAAAAAAATACACCACTTTCGCTCAAATCCGATCATTTTTTCTCTTTCCTGATGCCATCGGCTGAAAAAATTAAATAAAACTTTTAACGAAAAAAACATTTAAAATTCAAAATGTTTATTTTATTCTTTTGCCATTACTTTCAGAAACTAAATTCATTATTTGAAAAATAAATGACATGTTTCAAGTGACGTAATTCCACCAGTCTTCATTCCCGGATTTTATTGTGGGTTTATTTGATGATTTTTTCGTTGATTTTTCTGTTGACTGCATGTATGTATGCATATTTAAGCAATAAATGTACAGTTAAGCTATTACTGAACTATGACAACCATTTTTTTTTTAGTAAGTATTCTTTTAAGCTTATGGAAAACAATGCTTTTGAAAAGTGTGTAATAATTTTTGGCCCTGAAAAGGGCCGTTTTTATGGGACGGTGAAGGGCTAATAAGATTCAATGAATGAATGAAGTTGCTGGGTTTTTAACCGCCGAAACCGTACAGAGTACGTCCCTGCCTCTTCAAGGCATAGACGACATCCCTAGCGGTGACGGTCTTCCTCTTAGCGTG
The DNA here is from genome assembly GCA_019343175.1 of Oedothorax gibbosus. Lineage (NCBI taxonomy): Eukaryota > Metazoa > Arthropoda > Arachnida > Araneae > Linyphiidae > Oedothorax > Oedothorax gibbosus. The sequence continues at coordinate 7,673 of JAFNEN010001325.1, forward strand.
AGAGAACCACCAAGAAACCATTTCCATTTTCCAAAAACCTTCCACACACTACGGGTCTCTTCGTAAATCAGACCAGAGATACGCTCCACACCACCACGTCGAGCAAGACGGCGGATGGCAAGCTTGGTGATACCGTGGATGTTACCACGCAACACCTTACGATGCCTCTTAGCACCCCCTTTGCCTCGACCAGACATGTTTACTCACAGGAATCTACAACCGAAGTGATTTGAAAAATTTCCGAAATTTGGTATTAATAATTTTTGACGCGTTGGTGGCGCCCTCTACTAAATCCTATTGGACGGGAGAAAAGATGCGGCTGATCATACATAAAAAGGCCGAAAAAGTCCGAATTTCATCATTTCGCTATTTGATATCGAAAGATACGCATCATGCCTCTCCAAGCGTCTGGTAAAGCAGTCAAGAAGGACCGTAAAGCCCAAAAGGCTGTCCGTGCTGGTGACAAAAAGAAGTGGGACAAGCGCAGGGTGGAGTCCTTTGCTATTTACATCTACAAACTCTACAGAATTTGTCTATTTGAGAGAATCGCTGCCGAATCCTCTCACCTTGCTCACTACAAAAAGAGGAGCGCCGTCACCAGTCAGGAAATCCAGACTGCCGCACGACTTATGTTCGTCAAGCGACTCACGCGCGCTTCATGTTCGTCATGTGAAACACGCCGTCTCTGAGGGAACCAAGGCTGTCACCAAATACACCAGCTCCAAGTAAGTTCTTCCTCACCATCACAACTCAAGGCCCTTTTCAGGGCCAAAATATTTATTACACACACTCCTACTAGTACATAAATCTAACCACTCACTCCATTAGGAAACCGAAACTGTCATTCGTCTGAAATTGATTCTTTAAAAAGGGTAACGTTTGGAATATAAATATCTAAAATATGCCAGAGTACCAAGAAAGATGGGGTCCAAGTTTATAAAACAGTAAATCATAATTAAGCTAATTAGTTTCAATTTAAAAAAGGCAAAGAGAATGCCAACGGCACGCGGTGTTCCCAGGTGGTCACCCTCCCAAGTACTGACCGCGCCCGATGTTGCTTGACTTCGGTGATCGGAACATGGTATGGCCGTTGGCAGTCTGCTATAATTAATGAAGTAGTTTATATAAAGTTTTACTCCATCAGTTGATAGAAAACAACGGAAAACTTAAATATGGCCGATGGATGCGCCTTCCGCCGCATCTTGGCGGAGGGATACAAGTCCCGGCGGAGGGACTTGTATCCCTCCGCCGTCAAATTCGAAGTACGCTTAAACTACGGCTTATTCTCATGTTTTTCTATCTTTTTGGCTAAATCATCGTTCAACAATCGAGATACTTTCTTTCCACATCATTGTTGCTTTTTCGAATTGCTTGTTCCTTGTACCGGCAATAAACGCGCGGGAGGGACGCAAAGCGGCACAACCGCGTGGCCCGGTTCACGCGTTGCTAAAGCAACATCAGTCCTGTGCTCGGGCGCGCGAGGAGCCGCTTTATATTTCACATTTATTTCATTTAATTGATAAATTTTAAAAAAAGCATTCATCTCACTCTCCGTTTCACCGAGAGCGGCGGGGTGGCGCTGCAGTCTACCTTGTTGGCGAGGTGGACGCGATGTGATTGGTCGGTCGGGAAGACCAGCCCGTTGTTATATAAACCGAATTTTGAAAATTTGGTGGCATTCTCTCTTTGGAGTTCATACCTATCAAACCTATAGTCATGACTATAAGCAGGTCTCGATCCAGCCGTGCCGGGCTTCAGTTTCCCGTCGGCCGTATCCATCGTCTTCTCCGAAAGGGCAATTATGCCGAGCGAGTGGGTGCTGGTGCTCCAGTCTACCTAGCCGCTGTTTTGGAGTACTTGACTGCCGAGGTTCTCGAGTTGACAGGCAATGCCGCTAGAGACAACAAGAAGACTAGGATCGTCCCTAGACATCTTCAGCTGGCCATCCGTAACGACGAGGAGTTGAACAAACTTCTTATCGGAGTCACCATCGCTCAAGGTGGTGCTCTGCCGAACATCCAGGCTGTTCTTGTGCCAAACAAGACAGAGAGAAAAGCTTAAAAAAACTTTCCGTGCCGCAACAAACACCTACAAACAAAAGGCCCTTTTCAGGGCCAAAAAATATTAACACAGAAACAATCACATACATATTTAATTAAAAACTATTAATGGGATCTCAAAAACTTAACTCCACCAGTTGCCGGCGCGCTCTTTCGAGCGGCCTTTGTGGCCAACTGCTTCCTGGGGGCCTTGCCTCCGGTACTCTTACGGGCGGTCTGCTTAGTACGAGCCATTGCTTCGATTACGTGCTACACGTTTGAAAATCTAGCCAGAAATTTCAACTTTTGTGATTTTTCGCCTTTTTATAACTTCACGGCACATCCCGCACGCAAACTAGCAAATCAGAAGGCGGGGGCGCCGGATCCCTCGTCCAGACCAAGGGAAAGTGTGCCACCGGCACTTTCAAGCTGAGCGCTTCCGGCCGAAGGCACCCAAAGCAAAAAAAGCTAAAGACCCCTAAAAAGTAGAGAAGTGTCTTCTTTTAAAGATTCAGAAGTCATCAATTACAGAGATAATGGAAATTTATTTGGCAGACTTCAATGAGAATAGTATTCAATGATGGACTTATATAATCCCTGAACAATAACACACACAAAAACGGCTCTTTTCAGAGCCAGAAAATTATAAGCATTCATACTAATACATTCATACAAGCTGCTCTTTTCAGAGCCAAAAAAAAAATTATAAACATTTATACTAAACATGAAACATAAATCCCCCCCCCCCCCCATTTTTTTTTATTAAACTAAACATTAAAAAGTAAGGCTAGTTTGAATTAACGTCGCACTAGAGCTACACGAGGGTGTTATTTGGCGGCGTGCGTAGTACTTTTGTAACCACAGTCAAGCGACGAGCCGACACATGAGTAGGCACCCAACGCAACCGTTGTTAAACGTTAAAAAAAAAATTAGTTTAATCCTTGTTGGCATGCAAGTACAAGGAAACAATGAAAACTCAACAATGGTATTAGGAAGAAGAAAAAAATAATTTCAACATTGGTATGACTTCTTTACAAGATATTCCAATTAAAAGTAAAATTCGACAACAATGCAATCTATAATAATAAAAGAAAGAGTCTGTCTGTGTGTCTGTCATCGGATCGTAAAAGACCTACTTATACTGCCCTCAGAAATTCGAAAATTTTAAGATAGATTCCCTTTAATATTAACGTGTGCACCTGAGGCTTAGTTTTTTCATATTTGTTCAATTTTTAGAGAAAATTCGAATTTTCTGAAAAAAATACACCACTTTCGCTCAAATCCGATCATTTTTTCTCTTTCCTGATGCCATCGGCTGAAAAAATTAAATAAAACTTTTAACGAAAAAAACATTTAAAATTCAAAATGTTTATTTTATTCTTTTGCCATTACTTTCAGAAACTAAATTCATTATTTGAAAAATAAATGACATGTTTCAAGTGACGTAATTCCACCAGTCTTCATTCCCGGATTTTATTGTGGGTTTATTTGATGATTTTTTCGTTGATTTTTCTGTTGACTGCATGTATGTATGCATATTTAAGCAATAAATGTACAGTTAAGCTATTACTGAACTATGACAACCATTTTTTTTTTAGTAAGTATTCTTTTAAGCTTATGGAAAACAATGCTTTTGAAAAGTGTGTAATAATTTTTGGCCCTGAAAAGGGCCGTTTTTATGGGACGGTGAAGGGCTAATAAGATTCAATGAATGAATGAAGTTGCTGGGTTTTTAACCGCCGAAACCGTACAGAGTACGTCCCTGCCTCTTCAAGGCATAGACGACATCCCTAGCGGTGACGGTCTTCCTCTTAGCGTGAGAGAACCACCAAGAAACCATTTCCATTTTCCAAAAACCTTCCACACACTACGGGTCTCTTCGTAAATCAGACCAGAGATACGCTCCACACCACCACGTCGAGCAAGACGGCGGATGGCAAGCTTGGTGATACCGTGGATGTTACCACGCAACACCTTACGATGCCTCTTAGCACCCCCTTTGCCTCGACCAGACATGTTTACTCACAGGAATCTACAACCGAAGTGATTTGAAAAATTTCCGAAATTTGGTATTAATAATTTTTGACGCGTTGGTGGCGCCCTCTACTAAATCCTATTGGACGGGAGAAAAGATGCGGCTGATCATACATAAAAAGGCCGAAAAAGTCCGAATTTCATCATTTCGCTATTTGATATCGAAAGATACGCATCATGCCTCTCCAAGCGTCTGGTAAAGCAGTCAAGAAGGACCGTAAAGCCCAAAAGGCTGTCCGTGCTGGTGACAAAAAGAAGTGGGACAAGCGCAGGGTGGAGTCCTTTGCTATTTACATCTACAAACTCTACAGAATTTGTCTATTTGAGAGAATCGCTGCCGAATCCTCTCACCTTGCTCACTACAAAAAGAGGAGCGCCGTCACCAGTCAGGAAATCCAGACTGCCGCACGACTTATGTTCGTCAAGCGACTCACGCGCGCTTCATGTTCGTCATGTGAAACACGCCGTCTCTGAGGGAACCAAGGCTGTCACCAAATACACCAGCTCCAAGTAAGTTCTTCCTCACCATCACAACTCAAGGCCCTTTTCAGGGCCAAAATATTTATTACACACACTCCTACTAGTACATAAATCTAACCACTCACTCCATTAGGAAACCGAAACTGTCATTCGTCTGAAATTGATTCTTTAAAAAGGGTAACGTTTGGAATATAAATATCTAAAATATGCCAGAGTACCAAGAAAGATGGGGTCCAAGTTTATAAAAAGTAAATCATAATTAAGCTAATTAGTTTCAATTTAAAAAAGGCAAAGAGAATGCCAACGGCACGCGGTGTTCCCAGGTGGTCACCCTCCCAAGTACTGACCGCGCCCGATGTTGCTTGACTTCGGTGATCGGAACATGGTATGGCCGTTGGCAGTCTGCTATAATTAATGAAGTAGTTTATATAAAGTTTTACTCCATCAGTTGATAGAAAACAACGGAAAACTTAAATATGGCCGATGGATGCGCCTTCCGCCGCATCTTGGCGGAGGGATACAAGTCCCGGCGGAGGGACTTGTATCCCTCCGCCGTCAAATTCGAAGTACGCTTAAACTACGGCTTATTCTCATGTTTTTCTATCTTTTTGGCTAAATCATCGTTCAACAATCGAGATACTTTCTTTCCACATCATTGTTGCTTTTTCGAATTGCTTGTTCCTTGTACCGGCAATAAACGCGCGGGAGGGACGCAAAGCGGCACAACCGCGTGGCCCGGTTCACGCGTTGCTAAAGCAACATCAGTCCTGTGCTCGGGCGCGCGAGGAGCCGCTTTATATTTCACATTTATTTCATTTAATTGATAAATTTTAAAAAAAGCATTCATCTCACTCTCCGTTTCACCGAGAGCGGCGGGGTGGCGCTGCAGTCTACCTTGTTGGCGAGGTGGACGCGATGTGATTGGTCGGTCGGGAAGACCAGCCCGTTGTTATATAAACCGAATTTTGAAAATTTGGTGGCATTCATTCATTCATTTTCAGGTTGACGACGCTGTGAGACTAGCTGCTCCTGCTCTCTCAATTTTAAGACCTGACTACGCGCGTATACGCTACGCTGCTGCCTGTGATATTTTCACCGCTGATTTGTATTGCAATCAAGTTTCAAATTTTGTCGGCGGCCTAGTTCTCTAGCTGCCGGGCGATTGGCTTGATTTGCTTGCAATTTGTATTGCCGTGTCGTTCATCTGAAACGTGGTTTGCTTCGGCTTTCCATACGCTTTTGTTCGACCGAGCTTTACCTGACCGGACTAGATCTTTCCTTGCGGAATTTTCTACCATCCCTCGGACCAGATTTTCCTCGCGGAATTTCTGTCCACCCTTTCTGACGAGTGCCCAAGTGGCCCATCCACTGCGACGCCGCCGAGCGTGCCGCTGATTCTGTAACAGGCAGGGGAGCTTGCTCCAACTGTTTTTCCTTCTTTTTCCATTTGCTCATCCAAGCTAAGCTAGGTGCGCCTTGTCTTAGCAAGTGATTCTTTCATTTTTTGCCTCTCCAATTCCCTGCTCGCTCTCTGGCCTTGTGTCAGTTGAGTTGCTGGATTCTTGAGTTGCTGGATTCTTGCTGCTCTTGAGTTGCTGGATTCTTGCTCCCAATCTAGACGCCATTTTTGACCATGGCTCCACTCAACAACCTCTTTGATGACTGCAAAACACTACAGGCTGCCTATTCTGAATTTGAAATTGCTAAGGATGCATATGATAACTTCGTAGAAGTTAATCAAACCAATATTGGCTCAAGTAGCAAAACCACTAGTGTCATTCTAAATTTTTTGGCTGAAATCGCTAATAAGAAATTGGCCCATTATCAGAGTCTAAAAACATGTCAAGTTCTTGATTGTAAGAAACACCCCAGTGTTGGGTCAAACACTAAACAGACTAAAAACCCTCCTGCTACCCAGGATAGCATGGATGTATCCTCTCATGTTACTCCCGCCAAAGGGATGGGAAAGAGAAACCGATCAAATAGCAATAACTCCACGGAAAATGATGCTTTCCAAGACGTGAAGCCTAAAAAGGCTGCTAAGGCCAAAACTTTTACGCTCTCTGAGCCCTCTACTTCTACAAGTAATAGATTCCAACCCATAGCAAATACCACTACTATGGATCCTGAAAGTTTAGATCCTGACTGTATCCCCATTCAATCTCCAAAAATCCACCCGGTTCTAGTTAAAATGACTGTTGAACATCCTTTTTGGTCTATCTGCTCCACTATAAAGGCAGCTGTTAATGGTGCCAGTTGTAGGGCCCAGGCTGAATACATTAGGGTCTCTATAAAAACAGAGGAAGAGCAACGACTGGTATACCAGTGTTGCCGAGATAATGGCTTTGGTTATCTTGTCTTTAACCCTGTCAGTGAAAGGCCACTCAAGGTGGTAATTAAGGGCATTCCACGAGACACCCCCACCAGTAAAGTCACTGATGAGCTCACATCCCAGGGATATACTCCCACTAAGGTAGTCCAGATTAAACGTCTGCGGGACAAGGTTCCCTTGCCCATCTATCAGATCACCTTGCCTAAATCTGAAAAATCCAATGACATTTACAATCTCAAACTTTTCATGGGTATTGATGTAGAGGTCCAGAAATTCGTCAGGCCAAATCAAATAAATCAATGCTTTAACTGCCAAAGATGGGGTCACTCATCGGCCAATTGTCATGTCAAGCCTAAGTGCGTAAAATGTGGACAGGACCATGAGAGTAGACAATGCACTAAGACTAGGGAAACTCCCCCCACTTGTGCCAATTGTTCGGGACAACACCCGGCTAACTATCGAAACTGCCCTGCTTTCCCCAAGCCAAAACCAAACCGTCATTTTAACGCCCCTAGTGCGCAGACCTTCAATAGGTCGTCCCATGTTCGCAGTAATGTAAATTACGCACAAGCCGTGTCTCGCCCACGCACTCGCATTACTGTTCCCTCTAAAATGGAACAGGTTCAGGCTAGAATTACAAACTCCGATAGCCATGATGAGGAAGAGGAGATTTTCATGGATACAGAGAACATTGCCCTCAAACAGGAAATCGAGGATCTCAAACAACAAATGCAGGACATGACGAGCAATTTGGAGAATATGCTCCAGAATATGTTTTCTAATTTCTTTGGTCAATCATATGATCAAATACTCAAAGCTCTGGCACAAAAAAATCTGGCACAAAAACTGGAATCCCTCGAACCCCAGCCCAGCTCACAAAACTGATTATGCAAGCACAAATCACGTCTTCTGTTAATATGGCTTTCGCAAACTCTCTTAGAGTACTTACTTGGAATGCGGCCACTCTCTCCTCTAAGATAGGAGAACTTCGTGAGCTGGTCTCCCGAATTTCCCCTGACATTATTCTGGTTCAAGAAACCCAGTTAAATGCACCAAACAGGGTCTCCATTCCTAACTATACCTGTCACAGGAATGACAGGCAGGCTCCCACACCCCAATTTCCGCTGCCCAAACATGGTACGGCGATCTTCATTAAAAGCACCATTCCGCACCACACGATTCCCTCTCCCACGACGGTGTTCCTTCAGGCCACCCTCATCCAATTTAATATCCATGGACACAGCCCTTTCACCATTGCCTCTATCTACATCAACAACAACCCTGGTCCTGCTCTTATTACCGAGCTCGAAACCCTCACTGCTGCTCACAATCAGTGTATTTTGTGTGGTGACTTCAATGCGCACCACAGACGCTGGACTAGGAAATATAACAGAGCCGGCACTATGCTTAGCGCTTTTGCTGACAACAACAGCTTCCAAGTCCTAGCTCCCCCGACCCCGACAAGATTTGGATACAACTCTCAATCAACCATTGACCTTGTTCTTGCAAGGAATATCCCATTCCACCACCATATCTCTTCCCTCTCAGAGCTCAGCTCTGACCACAACCCTGTCATGTGTGACTTCTTCACTAACGTTAATATACCTAGAGCCTCCAAAACCTACAAAACTAATTGGTCCAACTACACTGATAGTCTTGGCAACATCAATATTGAACACAATATCACTTCCCCTGACCAACTTAACTCTGCTGTCCACAATATCACTAAAGTCATCCTCGATGCTCACTCAAATGCCACCCAAATTATTGACACCAAATCTGAAATCTACACCCCTCCCCTTATTAGAGACCTTATTAAACACAAAAATAGAGTCCGTCGCACATGGCAGAGGTTTAGGGACCCTAGAGATAAGGTGGAACTCAATCGAGTTCAAAATACCATCAAAAAGGAACTCCACAAGCATATCCAGCAAGACTGGCAAAACTATTTGTCCTCTCTGGACCCTCAAGATGGCTCGCTCTTTAGAGCAACCAAAAGATGCAAGAGGGCGAACTTTCGCATCCCTCCACTCAAGGAGTCTAACAATACGGCATACGCAGATGATGCAAAAGCCGAATTCCTGGCCAACACCTACGAAGAGCAATTTCAGAATAATCCCTCTACTGACCCCAATTTTGATAACATTATTAATTCCTCTGTTCATAGCTATCTTGCTACACCACCCACGGACCCTATTCCCCCAGTTGAGCCCTCCGAAATTACTGATTACATAGCTAAACTCCATATTAAAAAGGCCCCCGGTCGAGAGGGAATTACAAATAAAATGATTAAGCACTTGCCCCCTAATATTATCCTTACTATTGCCTATATTCTAACTGCTATGCTCAATACTCTGACCTTCCCATCTGCCTGGAAATCGGCTGTCATCATCCCAATCCTCAAACCCGGAAAGGACGCAACAAATCCTGTGTCTTACAGGCCAATCTCGCTCTTACCCATTTTGGGTAAGATTGCGGAGGTCATCATCAAAAACAGACTTATGACCTACCTGGATGAGCATAAAATTATCATCCCACAGCAATTTGGATTTATGAGGCGCCTCTCAACCACGCATCAGCTCCTTAGGGTAACTGAGTATGTGGCGGAGGGCCTTGCGAACAAACAAAGCATCGGGGCTCTTTTCCTTGATGTGAGCAAGGCCTTTGATAAAGTTTATGTACCTGGACTTATCCACAAACTCATCCAGTATCGCATCCCCTCATATCTCATCCCTATCATTCACTCCTACCTCACCAAGAGACAGTTTGTGGTCCAGGTTAAAGACTCTTACTCCACGCCTAGGAATGTGATGGCCGGGACGCCCCAAGGTTCTGTCCTGGGGCCTACCCTCTTCATCCTCTATATAAATGACATCCCTATTAGACCCCCTAATATGCTGGCACTATTTGCAGACGACACTGCTATTCTGGCGAGAGGCAATCGCAGAAGTACATCATCAAGCACCTCCAGGATCACATTCACGATCTTGAGACCTGGCTCAGTCGATGGCGCATCCAAATTAATGTAGACAAGAGTGCTGCCATCATGTTTACTAGAAAAGGAGCCCATTACCATCCAAGCTCAATATGTATGGCACAGACATTGAATGGTCAAACACTGCCAAATACCTAGGGATCACCTGGATACAAGGCTTACCTGGAAACCACATTTGGAATATATTACTGCCAAGTTCCGCAATACATGCATATCCTTAAATATCTCCTAGGGCGCAACTCTGTACTTAATCTGGCCAACAAACTGCTCATTACAAAGTATTATTAGACCTGCCATTACTTATGCAGCCCCTGTGTGGGGTGGGGCCTGCAGGACCACCATTGACAAATTGAACGGTTACAGAGCACCACATTAAGATACAGAGTTGTAATGCAAATAGGTATATGCGGAACTGTGACATCCTTGAGGCCCTCAATATCCCAGCCTTAGCAGTATATTGCCAAAAATGCCGCAAAATTCTTTGCTGGTTTGGAGGCCATTGACAACCCTGAAATTGAAAGACTAGCATATGACGATTATGACTACAAACCCCAGAAACTTCATCGTCCAAGAGCCACTCTCGGCTTGGGGTCCTGATTTCCTGTATATCCATGATTTGTTCTTTGACATGCTTGCGTCTCGCTTGCATTTTGTCCGTCCTGTCGTGTCCCAACTATGTCGTGTACAGTTCTTTATTTTAAATCCTTTGAATTTGTTTGAAAAAAAAAAAAAAAAAAATTTTATCCATTGATTTCTGACATGGCATAAAGCCAATTTTGTTCATTTCTGTTCATTTCCTTGTTTCATTGTTTGTTTGTTCGTTGTGCTGTTTTTGTCTTGTCCCATATCAGTCCTTCCAATTTCATGGCAGACAACTTCCATCTGGCTATAAAAATCTTCATACCAGAGGTAGAGTGCCCTCCGGGCACAGACCCTCTTTTTACTTAATGGACGTAATGGACGTTTGGTGGCATTCTCTCTTTGGAGTTCATACCTATCAAACCTATAGTCATGACTATAAGCAGGTCTCGATCCAGCCGTGCCGGGCTTCAGTTTCCCGTCGGCCGTATCCATCGTCTTCTCCGAAAGGGCAATTATGCCGAGCGAGTGGGTGCTGGTGCTCCAGTCTACCTAGCCGCTGTTTTGGAGTACTTGACTGCCGAGGTTCTCGAGTTGACAGGCAATGCCGCTAGAGACAACAAGAAGACTAGGATCGTCCCTAGACATCTTCAGCTGGCCATCCGTAACGACGAGGAGTTGAACAAACTTCTTATCGGAGTCACCATCGCTCAAGGTGGTGCTCTGCCGAACATCCAGGCTGTTCTTGTGCCAAACAAGACAGAGAGAAAAGCTTAAAAAAACTTTCCGTGCCGCAACAAACACCTACAAACAAAAGGCCCTTTTCAGGGCCAAAAAATATTAACACAGAAACAATCACATACATATTTAATTAAAAACTATTAATGGATCTCAAAAACTTAACTCCACCAGTTGCCGGCGCGCTCTTTCGAGCGGCCTTTGTGGCCAACTGCTTCCTGGGGGCCTTGCCTCCGGTACTCTTACGGGCGGTCTGCTTAGTACGAGCCATTGCTTCGATTACGTGCTACACGTTTGAAAATCTAGCCAGAAATTTCAACTTTTGTGATTTTTCGCCTTTTTATAACTTCACGGCACATCCCGCACGCAAACTAGCAAATCAGAAGGCGGGGGCGCCGGATCCCTCGTCCAGACCAAGGGAAAGTGTGCCACCGGCACTTTCAAGCTGAGCGCTTCCGGCCGAAGGCACCCAAAGCAAAAAAAGCTAAAGACCCCTAAAAAGTAGAGAAGTGTCTTCTTTTAAAGATTCAGAAGTCATCAATTACAGAGATAATGGAAATTTATTTGGCAGACTTCAATGAGAATAGTATTCAATGATGGACTTATATAATCCCTGAACAATAACACACACAAAAACGGCTCTTTTCAGAGCCAGAAAATTATAAGCATTCATACTAATACATTCATACAAGCTGCTCTTTTCAGAGCCAAAAAAAAATTATAAAACATTATACTAAACATGAAACATAAATCCCCCCCCCCCCCATTTTTTTTTATTAAACTAAACATTAAAAAGTAAGGCTAGTTTGAATTAACGTCGCACTAGAGCTACACGAGGGTGTTATTTGGCGGCGTGCGTAGTACTTTTGTAACCACAGTCAAGCGACGAGCCGACACATGAGTAGGCACCCAACGCAACCGTTGTTAAACGTTAAAAAAAAAATTAGTTTAATCCTTGTTGGCATGCAAGTACAAGGAAACAATGAAAACTCAACAATGGTATTAGGAAGAAGAAAAAAATAATTTCAACATTGGTATGACTTCTTTACAAGATATTCCAATTAAAAGTAAAATTCGACAACAATGCAATCTATAATAATAAAAGAAAGAGTCTGTCTGTGTGTCTGTCATCGGATCGTAAAAGACCTACTTATACTGCCCTCAGAAATTCGAAAATTTTAAGATAGATTCCCTTTAATATTAACGTGTGCACCTGAGGCTTAGTTTTTTCATATTTGTTCAATTTTTAGAGAAAATTCGAATTTTCTGAAAAAAATACACCACTTTCGCTCAAATCCGATCATTTTTTCTCTTTCCTGATGCCATCGGCTGAAAAAATTAAATAAAACTTTTAACGAAAAAAACATTTAAAATTCAAAATGTTTATTTTATTCTTTTGCCATTACTTTCAGAAACTAAATTCATTATTTGAAAAATAAATGACATGTTTCAAGTGACGTAATTCCACCAGTCTTCATTCCCGGATTTTATTGTGGGTTTATTTGATGATTTTTTCGTTGATTTTTCTGTTGACTGCATGTATGTATGCATATTTAAGCAATAAATGTACAGTTAAGCTATTACTGAACTATGACAACCTTTTTTTTTTTTAGTAAGTATTCTTTTAAGCTTATGGAAAACAATGCTTTTGAAAAGTGTGTAATAATTTTTGGCCCTGAAAAGGGCCGTTTTTATGGGACGGTGAAGGGCTAATAAGATTCAATGAATGAATGAAGTTGCTGGGTTTTTAACCGCCGAAACCGTACAGAGTACGTCCCTGCCTCTTCAAGGCATAGACGACATCCCTAGCGGTGACGGTCTTCCTCTTAGCGTGAGAGAACCACCAAGAAACCATTTCCATTTTCCAAAAACCTTCCACACACTACGGGTCTCTTCGTAAATCAGACCAGAGATACGCTCCACACCACCACGTCGAGCAAGACGGCGGATGGCAAGCTTGGTGATACCGTGGATGTTACCACGCAACACCTTACGATGCCTCTTAGCACCCCCTTTGCCTCGACCAGACATGTTTACTCACAGGAATCTACAACCGAAGTGATTTGAAAAATTTCCGAAATTTGGTATTAATAATTTTTGACGCGTTGGTGGCGCCCTCTACTAAATCCTATTGGACGGGAGAAAAGATGCGGCTGATCATACATAAAAAGGCCGAAAAAGTCCGAATTTCATCATTTCGCTATTTGATATCGAAAGATACGCATCATGCCTCTCCAAGCGTCTGGTAAAGCAGTCAAGAAGGACCGTAAAGCCCAAAAGGCTGTCCGTGCTGGTGACAAAAAGAAGTGGGACAAGCGCAGGGTGGAGTCCTTTGCTATTTACATCTACAAACTCTACAGAATTTGTCTATTTGAGAGAATCGCTGCCGAATCCTCTCACCTTGCTCACTACAAAAAGAGGAGCGCCGTCACCAGTCAGGAAATCCAGACTGCCGCACGACTTATGTTCGTCAAGCGACTCACGCGCGCTTCATGTTCGTCATGTGAAACACGCCGTCTCTGAGGGAACCAAGGCTGTCACCAAATACACCAGCTCCAAGTAAGTTCTTCCTCACCATCACAACTCAAGGCCCTTTTCAGGGCCAAAATATTTATTACACACACTCCTACTAGTACATAAATCTAACCACTCACTCCATTAGGAAACCGAAACTGTCATTCGTCTGAAATTGATTCTTTAAAAAGGGTAACGTTTGGAATATAAATATCTAAAATATGCCAGAGTACCAAGAAAGATGGGGTCCAAGTTTATAAAACAGTAAATCATAATTAAGCTAATTAGTTTCAATTTAAAAAAGGCAAAGAGAATGCCAACGGCACGCGGTGTTCCCAGGTGGTCACCCTCCCAAGTACTGACCGCGCCCGATGTTGCTTGACTTCGGTGATCGGAACATGGTATGGCCGTTGGCAGTCTGCTATAATTAATGAAGTAGTTTATATAAAGTTTTACTCCATCAGTTGATAGAAAACAACGGAAAACTTAAATATGGCCGATGGATGCGCCTTCCGCCGCATCTTGGCGGAGGGATACAAGTCCCGGCGGAGGGACTTGTATCCCTCCGCCGTCAAATTCGAAGTACGCTTAAACTACGGCTTATTCTCATGTTTTTCTATCTTTTTGGCTAAATCATCGTTCAACAATCGAGATACTTTCTTTCCACATCATTGTTGCTTTTTCGAATTGCTTGTTCCTTGTACCGGCAATAAACGCGCGGGAGGGACGCAAAGCGGCACAACCGCGTGGCCCGGTTCACGCGTTGCTAAAGCAACATCAGTCCTGTGCTCGGGCGCGCGAGGAGCCGCTTTATATTTCACATTTATTTCATTTAATTGATAAATTTTAAAAAAAGCATTCATCTCACTCTCCGTTTCACCGAGAGCGGCGGGGTGGCGCTGCAGTCTACCTTGTTGGCGAGGTGGACGCGATGTGATTGGTCGGTCGGGAAGACCAGCCCGTTGTTATATAAACCGAATTTTGAAAATTTGGTGGCATTCTCTCTTTGGAGTTCATACCTATCAAACCTATAGTCATGACTATAAGCAGGTCTCGATCCAGCCGTGCCGGGCTTCAGTTTCCCGTCGGCCGTATCCATCGTCTTCTCCGAAAGGGCAATTATGCCGAGCGAGTGGGTGCTGGTGCTCCAGTCTACCTAGCCGCTGTTTTGGAGTACTTGACTGCCGAGGTTCTCGAGTTGACAGGCAATGCCGCTAGAGACAACAAGAAGACTAGGATCGTCCCTAGACATCTTCAGCTGGCCATCCGTAACGACGAGGAGTTGAACAAACTTCTTATCGGAGTCACCATCGCTCAAGGTGGTGCTCTGCCGAACATCCAGGCTGTTCTTGTGCCAAACAAGACAGAGAGAAAAGCTTAAAAAAACTTTCCGTGCCGCAACAAACACCTACAAACAAAAGGCCCTTTTCAGGGCCAAAAAATATTAACACAGAAACAATCACATACATATTTAATTAAAAACTATTAATGGGATCTCAAAAACTTAACTCCACCAGTTGCCGGCGCGCTCTTTCGAGCGGCCTTTGTGGCCAACTGCTTCCTGGGGGCCTTGCCTCCGGTACTCTTACGGGCGGTCTGCTTAGTACGAGCCATTGCTTCGATTACGTGCTACACGTTTGAAAATCTAGCCAGAAATTTCAACTTTTGTGATTTTTCGCCTTTTTATAACTTCACGGCACATCCCGCACGCAAACTAGCAAATCAGAAGGCGGGGGCGCCGGATCCCTCGTCCAGACCAAGGGAAAGTGTGCCACCGGCACTTTCAAGCTGAGCGCTTCCGGCCGAAGGCACCCAAAGCAAAAAAAGCTAAAGACCCCTAAAAAGTAGAGAAGTGTCTTCTTTTAAAGATTCAGAAGTCATCAATTACAGAGATAATGGAAATTTATTTGGCAGACTTCAATGAGAATAGTATTCAATGATGGACTTATATAATCCCTGAACAATAACACACACAAAAACGGCTCTTTTCAGAGCCAGAAAATTATAAGCATTCATACTAATACATTCATACAAGCTGCTCTTTTCAGAGCCAAAAAAAAATTATAAACATTTATACTAAACATGAAACATAAATCCCCCCCCCCCCCCATTTTTTTTTTATTAAACTAAACATTAAAAAGTAAGGCTAGTTTGAATTAACGTCGCACTAGAGCTACACGAGGGTGTTATTTGGCGGCGTGCGTAGTACTTTTGTAACCACAGTCAAGCGACGAGCCGACACATGAGTAGGCACCCAACGCAACCGTTGTTAAACGTTAAAAAAAAAATTAGTTTAATCCTTGTTGGCATGCAAGTACAAGGAAACAATGAAAACTCAACAATGGTATTAGGAAGAAGAAAAAAATAATTTCAACATTGGTATGACTTCTTTACAAGATATTCCAATTAAAAGTAAAATTCGACAACAATGCAATCTATAATAATAAAAGAAAGAGTCTGTCTGTGTGTCTGTCATCGGATCGTAAAAGACCTACTTATACTGCCCTCAGAAATTCGAAAATTTTAAGATAGATTCCCTTTAATATTAACGTGTGCACCTGAGGCTTAGTTTTTTTCATATTTGTTCAATTTTTAGAGAAAATTCGAATTTTCTGAAAAAAATACACCACTTTCGCTCAAATCCGATCATTTTTTCTCTTTCCTGATGCCATCGGCTGAAAAAATTAAATAAAACTTTTAACGAAAAAAACATTTAAAATTCAAAATGTTTATTTTATTCTTTTGCCATTACTTTCAGAAACTAAATTCATTATTTGAAAAATAAATGACATGTTTCAAGTGACGTAATTCCACCAGTCTTCATTCCCGGATTTTATTGTGGGTTTATTTGATGATTTTTTCGTTGATTTTTCTGTTGACTGCATGTATGTATGCATATTTAAGCAATAAATGTACAGTTAAGCTATTACTGAACTATGACAACCATTTTTTTTTTAGTAAGTATTCTTTTAAGCTTATGGAAAACAATGCTTTTGAAAAGTGTGTAATAATTTTTGGCCCTGAAAAGGGCCGTTTTTATGGGACGGTGAAGGGCTAATAAGATTCAATGAATGAATGAAGTTGCTGGGTTTTTAACCGCCGAAACCGTACAGAGTACGTCCCTGCCTCTTCAAGGCATAGACGACATCCCTAGCGGTGACGGTCTTCCTCTTAGCGTGAGAGAACCACCAAGAAACCATTTCCATTTTCCAAAAACCTTCCACACACTACGGGTCTCTTCGTAAATCAGACCAGAGATACGCTCCACACCACCACGTCGAGCAAGACGGCGGATGGCAAGCTTGGTGATACCGTGGATGTTACCACGCAACACCTTACGATGCCTCTTAGCACCCCCTTTGCCTCGACCAGACATGTTTACTCACAGGAATCTACAACCGAAGTGATTTGAAAAATTTCCGAAATTTGGTATTAATAATTTTTGACGCGTTGGTGGCGCCCTCTACTAAATCCTATTGGACGGGAGAAAAGATGCGGCTGATCATACATAAAAAGGCCGAAAAAGTCCGAATTTCATCATTTCGCTATTTGATATCGAAAGATACGCATCATGCCTCTCCAAGCGTCTGGTAAAGCAGTCAAGAAGGACCGTAAAGCCCAAAAGGCTGTCCGTGCTGGTGACAAAAAGAAGTGGGACAAGCGCAGGGTGGAGTCCTTTGCTATTTACATCTACAAACTCTACAGAATTTGTCTATTTGAGAGAATCGCTGCCGAATCCTCTCACCTTGCTCACTACAAAAAGAGGAGCGCCGTCACCAGTCAGGAAATCCAGACTGCCGCACGACTTATGTTCGTCAAGCGACTCACGCGCGCTTCATGTTCGTCATGTGAAACACGCCGTCTCTGAGGGAACCAAGGCTGTCACCAAATACACCAGCTCCAAGTAAGTTCTTCCTCACCATCACAACTCAAGGCCCTTTTCAGGGCCAAAATATTTATTACACACACTCCTACTAGTACATAAATCTAACCACTCACTCCATTAGGAAACCGAAACTGTCATTCGTCTGAAATTGATTCTTTAAAAAGGGTAACGTTTGGAATATAAATATCTAAAATATGCCAGAGTACCAAGAAAGATGGGGTCCAAGTTTATAAAACAGTAAATCATAATTAAGCTAATTAGTTTCAATTTAAAAAAGGCAAAGAGAATGCCAACGGCACGCGGTGTTCCCAGGTGGTCACCCTCCCAAGTACTGACCGCGCCCGATGTTGCTTGACTTCGGTGATCGGAACATGGTATGGCCGTTGGCAGTCTGCTATAATTAATGAAGTAGTTTATATAAAGTTTTACTCCATCAGTTGATAGAAAACAACGGAAAACTTAAATATGGCCGATGGATGCGCCTTCCGCCGCATCTTGGCGGAGGGATACAAGTCCCGGCGGAGGGACTTGTATCCCTCCGCCGTCAAATTCGAAGTACGCTTAAACTACGGCTTATTCTCATGTTTTTCTATCTTTTTGGCTAAATCATCGTTCAACAATCGAGATACTTTCTTTCCACATCATTGTTGCTTTTTCGAATTGCTTGTTCCTTGTACCGGCAATAAACGCGCGGGAGGGACGCAAAGCGGCACAACCGCGTGGCCCGGTTCACGCGTTGCTAAAGCAACATCAGTCCTGTGCTCGGGCGCGCGAGGAGCCGCTTTATATTTCACATTTATTTCATTTAATTGATAAATTTTAAAAAAAGCATTCATCTCACTCTCCGTTTCACCGAGAGCGGCGGGGTGGCGCTGCAGTCTACCTTGTTGGCGAGGTGGACGCGATGTGATTGGTCGGTCGGGAAGACCAGCCCGTTGTTATATAAACCGAATTTTGAAAATTTGGTGGCATTCTCTCTTTGGAGTTCATACCTATCAAACCTATAGTCATGACTATAAGCAGGTCTCGATCCAGCCGTGCCGGGCTTCAGTTTCCCGTCGGCCGTATCCATCGTCTTCTCCGAAAGGGCAATTATGCCGAGCGAGTGGGTGCTGGTGCTCCAGTCTACCTAGCCGCTGTTTTGGAGTACTTGACTGCCGAGGTTCTCGAGTTGACAGGCAATGCCGCTAGAGACAACAAGAAGACTAGGATCGTCCCTAGACATCTTCAGCTGGCCATCCGTAACGACGAGGAGTTGAACAAACTTCTTATCGGAGTCACCATCGCTCAAGGTGGTGCTCTGCCGAACATCCAGGCTGTTCTTGTGCCAAACAAGACAGAGAGAAAAGCTTAAAAAAACTTTCCGTGCCGCAACAAACACCTACAAACAAAAGGCCCTTTTCAGGGCCAAAAAATATTAACACAGAAACAATCACATACATATTTAATTAAAAACTATTAATGGGATCTCAAAAACTTAACTCCACCAGTTGCCGGCGCGCTCTTTCGAGCGGCCTTTGTGGCCAACTGCTTCCTGGGGGCCTTGCCTCCGGTACTCTTACGGGCGGTCTGCTTAGTACGAGCCATTGCTTCGATTACGTGCTACACGTTTGAAAATCTAGCCAGAAATTTCAACTTTTGTGATTTTTCGCCTTTTTATAACTTCACGGCACATCCCGCACGCAAACTAGCAAATCAGAAGGCGGGGGCGCCGGATCCCTCGTCCAGACCAAGGGAAAGTGTGCCACCGGCACTTTCAAGCTGAGCGCTTCCGGCCGAAGGCACCCAAAGCAAAAAAAGCTAAAGACCCCTAAAAAGTAGAGAAGTGTCTTCTTTTAAAGATTCAGAAGTCATCAATTACAGAGATAATGGAAATTTATTTGGCAGACTTCAATGAGAATAGTATTCAATGATGGACTTATATAATCCCTGAACAATAACACACACAAAAACGGCTCTTTTCAGAGCCAGAAAATTATAAGCATTCATACTAATACATTCATACAAGCTGCTCTTTTCAGAGCCAAAAAAAAATTATAAACATTTATACTAAACATGAAACATAAATCCCCCCCCCCCCCATTTTTTTTTATTAAACTAAACATTAAAAAGTAAGGCTAGTTTGAATTAACGTCGCACTAGAGCTACACGAGGGTGTTATTTGGCGGCGTGCGTAGTACTTTTGTAACCACAGTCAAGCGACGAGCCGACACATGAGTAGGCACCCAACGCAACCGTTGTTAAACGTTAAAAAAAAAATTAGTTTAATCCTTGTTGGCATGCAAGTACAAGGAAACAATGAAAACTCAACAATGGTATTAGGAAGAAGAAAAAAATAATTTCAACATTGGTATGACTTCTTTACAAGATATTCCAATTAAAAGTAAAATTCGACAACAATGCAATCTATAATAATAAAAGAAAGAGTCTGTCTGTGTGTCTGTCATCGGATCGTAAAAGACCTACTTATACTGCCCTCAGAAATTCGAAAATTTTAAGATAGATTCCCTTTAATATTAACGTGTGCACCTGAGGCTTAGTTTTTTCATATTTGTTCAATTTTTAGAGAAAATTCGAATTTTCTGAAAAAAATACACCACTTTCGCTCAAATCCGATCATTTTTTCTCTTTCCTGATGCCATCGGCTGAAAAAATTAAATAAAACTTTTAACGAAAAAAACATTTAAAATTCAAAATGTTTATTTTATTCTTTTGCCATTACTTTCAGAAACTAAATTCATTATTTGAAAAATAAATGACATGTTTCAAGTGACGTAATTCCACCAGTCTTCATTCCCGGATTTTATTGTGGGTTTATTTGATGATTTTTTCGTTGATTTTTCTGTTGACTGCATGTATGTATGCATATTTAAGCAATAAATGTACAGTTAAGCTATTACTGAACTATGACAACCATTTTTTTTTTTAGTAAGTATTCTTTTAAGCTTATGGAAAACAATGCTTTTGAAAAGTGTGTAATAATTTTTGGCCCTGAAAAGGGCCGTTTTTATGGGACGGTGAAGGGCTAATAAGATTCAATGAATGAATGAAGTTGCTGGGTTTTTAACCGCCGAAACCGTACAGAGTACGTCCCTGCCTCTTCAAGGCATAGACGACATCCCTAGCGGTGACGGTCTTCCTCTTAGCGTGAGAGAACCACCAAGAAACCATTTCCATTTTCCAAAAACCTTCCACACACTACGGGTCTCTTCGTAAATCAGACCAGAGATACGCTCCACACCACCACGTCGAGCAAGACGGCGGATGGCAAGCTTGGTGATACCGTGGATGTTACCACGCAACACCTTACGATGCCTCTTAGCACCCCCTTTGCCTCGACCAGACATGTTTACTCACAGGAATCTACAACCGAAGTGATTTGAAAAATTTCCGAAATTTGGTATTAATAATTTTTGACGCGTTGGTGGCGCCCTCTACTAAATCCTATTGGACGGGAGAAAAGATGCGGCTGATCATACATAAAAAGGCCGAAAAAGTCCGAATTTCATCATTTCGCTATTTGATATCGAAAGATACGCATCATGCCTCTCCAAGCGTCTGGTAAAGCAGTCAAGAAGGACCGTAAAGCCCAAAAGGCTGTCCGTGCTGGTGACAAAAAGAAGTGGGACAAGCGCAGGGTGGAGTCCTTTGCTATTTACATCTACAAACTCTACAGAATTTGTCTATTTGAGAGAATCGCTGCCGAATCCTCTCACCTTGCTCACTACAAAAAGAGGAGCGCCGTCACCAGTCAGGAAATCCAGACTGCCGCACGACTTATGTTCGTCAAGCGACTCACGCGCGCTTCATGTTCGTCATGTGAAACACGCCGTCTCTGAGGGAACCAAGGCTGTCACCAAATACACCAGCTCCAAGTAAGTTCTTCCTCACCATCACAACTCAAGGCCCTTTTCAGGGCCAAAATATTTATTACACACACTCCTACTAGTACATAAATCTAACCACTCACTCCATTAGGAAACCGAAACTGTCATTCGTCTGAAATTGATTCTTTAAAAAGGGTAACGTTTGGAATATAAATATCTAAAATATGCCAGAGTACCAAGAAAGATGGGGTCCAAGTTTATAAAACAGTAAATCATAATTAAGCTAATTAGTTTCAATTTAAAAAAGGCAAAGAGAATGCCAACGGCACGCGGTGTTCCCAGGTGGTCACCCTCCCAAGTACTGACCGCGCCCGATGTTGCTTGACTTCGGTGATCGGAACATGGTATGGCCGTTGGCAGTCTGCTATAATTAATGAAGTAGTTTATATAAAGTTTTACTCCATCAGTTGATAGAAAACAACGGAAAACTTAAATATGGCCGATGGATGCGCCTTCCGCCGCATCTTGGCGGAGGGATACAAGTCCCGGCGGAGGGACTTGTATCCCTCCGCCGTCAAATTCGAAGTACGCTTAAACTACGGCTTATTCTCATGTTTTTCTATCTTTTTGGCTAAATCATCGTTCAACAATCGAGATACTTTCTTTCCACATCATTGTTGCTTTTTCGAATTGCTTGTTCCTTGTACCGGCAATAAACGCGCGGGAGGGACGCAAAGCGGCACAACCGCGTGGCCCGGTTCACGCGTTGCTAAAGCAACATCAGTCCTGTGCTCGGGCGCGCGAGGAGCCGCTTTATATTTCACATTTATTTCATTTAATTGATAAATTTTAAAAAAAGCATTCATCTCACTCTCCGTTTCACCGAGAGCGGCGGGGTGGCGCTGCAGTCTACCTTGTTGGCGAGGTGGACGCGATGTGATTGGTCGGTCGGGAAGACCAGCCCGTTGTTATATAAACCGAATTTTGAAAATTTGGTGGCATTCTCTCTTTGGAGTTCATACCTATCAAACCTATAGTCATGACTATAAGCAGGTCTCGATCCAGCCGTGCCGGGCTTCAGTTTCCCGTCGGCCGTATCCATCGTCTTCTCCGAAAGGGCAATTATGCCGAGCGAGTGGGTGCTGGTGCTCCAGTCTACCTAGCCGCTGTTTTGGAGTACTTGACTGCCGAGGTTCTCGAGTTGACAGGCAATGCCGCTAGAGACAACAAGAAGACTAGGATCGTCCCTAGACATCTTCAGCTGGCCATCCGTAACGACGAGGAGTTGAACAAACTTCTTATCGGAGTCACCATCGCTCAAGGTGGTGCTCTGCCGAACATCCAGGCTGTTCTTGTGCCAAACAAGACAGAGAGAAAAGCTTAAAAAAACTTTCCGTGCCGCAACAAACACCTACAAACAAAAGGCCCTTTTCAGGGCCAAAAAATATTAACACAGAAACAATCACATACATATTTAATTAAAAACTATTAATGGGATCTCAAAAACTTAACTCCACCAGTTGCCGGCGCGCTCTTTCGAGCGGCCTTTGTGGCCAACTGCTTCCTGGGGGCCTTGCCTCCGGTACTCTTACGGGCGGTCTGCTTAGTACGAGCCATTGCTTCGATTACGTGCTACACGTTTGAAAATCTAGCCAGAAATTTCAACTTTTGTGATTTTTCGCCTTTTTATAACTTCACGGCACATCCCGCACGCAAACTAGCAAATCAGAAGGCGGGGGCGCCGGATCCCTCGTCCAGACCAAGGGAAAGTGTGCCACCGGCACTTTCAAGCTGAGCGCTTCCGGCCGAAGGCACCCAAAGCAAAAAAAGCTAAAGACCCCTAAAAAGTAGAGAAGTGTCTTCTTTTAAAGATTCAGAAGTCATCAATTACAGAGATAATGGAAATTTATTTGGCAGACTTCAATGAGAATAGTATTCAATGATGGACTTATATATCCCTGAACAATAACACACACAAAAACGGCTCTTTTCAGAGCCAGAAAATTATAAGCATTCATACTAATACATTCATACAAGCTGCTCTTTTCAGAGCCAAAAAAAATTATAAACATTTATACTAAACATGAAACATAAATCCCCCCCCCCCCCATTTTTTTTTATTAAACTAAACATTAAAAAGTAAGGCTAGTTTGAATTAACGTCGCACTAGAGCTACACGAGGGTGTTATTTGGCGGCGTGCGTAGTACTTTTGTAACCACAGTCAAGCGACGAGCCGACACATGAGTAGGCACCCAACGCAACCGTTGTTAAACGTTAAAAAAAAAATTAGTTTAATCCTTGTTGGCATGCAAGTACAAGGAAACAATGAAAACTCAACAATGGTATTAGGAAGAAGAAAAAAATAATTTCAACATTGGTATGACTTCTTTACAAGATATTCCAATTAAAAGTAAAATTCGACAACAATGCAATCTATAATAATAAAAGAAAGAGTCTGTCTGTGTGTCTGTCATCGGATCGTAAAAGACCTACTTATACTGCCCTCAGAAATTCGAAAATTTTAAGATAGATTCCCTTTAATATTAACGTGTGCACCTGAGGCTTAGTTTTTTCATATTTGTTCAATTTTTAGAGAAAATTCGAATTTTCTGAAAAAAATACACCACTTTCGCTCAAATCCGATCATTTTTTCTCTTTCCTGATGCCATCGGCTGAAAAAATTAAATAAAACTTTTAACGAAAAAAACATTTAAAATTCAAAATGTTTATTTTATTCTTTTGCCATTACTTTCAGAAACTAAATTCATTATTTGAAAAATAAATGACATGTTTCAAGTGACGTAATTCCACCAGTCTTCATTCCCGGATTTTATTGTGGGTTTATTTGATGATTTTTTCGTTGATTTTTCTGTTGACTGCATGTATGTATGCATATTTAAGCAATAAATGTACAGTTAAGCTATTACTGAACTATGACAACCATTTTTTTTTTAGTAAGTATTCTTTTAAGCTTATGGAAAACAATGCTTTTGAAAAGTGTGTAATAATTTTTGGCCCTGAAAAGGGCCGTTTTTATGGGACGGTGAAGGGCTAATAAGATTCAATGAATGAATGAAGTTGCTGGGTTTTTAACCGCCGAAACCGTACAGAGTACGTCCCTGCCTCTTCAAGGCATAGACGACATCCCTAGCGGTGACGGTCTTCCTCTTAGCGTGAGAGAACCACCAAGAAACCATTTCCATTTTCCAAAAACCTTCCACACACTACGGGTCTCTTCGTAAATCAGACCAGAGATACGCTCCACACCACCACGTCGAGCAAGACGGCGGATGGCAAGCTTGGTGATACCGTGGATGTTACCACGCAACACCTTACGATGCCTCTTAGCACCCCCTTTGCCTCGACCAGACATGTTTACTCACAGGAATCTACAACCGAAGTGATTTGAAAAATTTCCGAAATTTGGTATTAATAATTTTTGACGCGTTGGTGGCGCCCTCTACTAAATCCTATTGGACGGGAGAAAAGATGCGGCTGATCATACATAAAAAGGCCGAAAAAGTCCGAATTTCATCATTTCGCTATTTGATATCGAAAGATACGCATCATGCCTCTCCAAGCGTCTGGTAAAGCAGTCAAGAAGGACCGTAAAGCCCAAAAGGCTGTCCGTGCTGGTGACAAAAAGAAGTGGGACAAGCGCAGGGTGGAGTCCTTTGCTATTTACATCTACAAACTCTACAGAATTTGTCTATTTGAGAGAATCGCTGCCGAATCCTCTCACCTTGCTCACTACAAAAAGAGGAGCGCCGTCACCAGTCAGGAAATCCAGACTGCCGCACGACTTATGTTCGTCAAGCGACTCACGCGCGCTTCATGTTCGTCATGTGAAACACGCCGTCTCTGAGGGAACCAAGGCTGTCACCAAATACACCAGCTCCAAGTAAGTTCTTCCTCACCATCACAACTCAAGGCCCTTTTCAGGGCCAAAATATTTATTACACACACTCCTACTAGTACATAAATCTAACCACTCACTCCATTAGGAAACCGAAACTGTCATTCGTCTGAAATTGATTCTTTAAAAAGGGTAACGTTTGGAATATAAATATCTAAAATATGCCAGAGTACCAAGAAAGATGGGGTCCAAGTTTATAAAACAGTAAATCATAATTAAGCTAATTAGTTTCAATTTAAAAAAGGCAAAGAGAATGCCAACGGCA
>JAFNEN010001326.1:0-18817 GCA_019343175.1 Oedothorax gibbosus
ACGTCACATCTAACATCCTACCGAAACCACAACTCCTAGCACACAAACCTGAATATATATGTCAACCAACCAACCAACCAACCACATCTCCTACCATCAATATGACGTCACAATAAAACACCCTATTTCAATACGAAACTAAAGCAGCAATAATACACTCAACACAAGATCCGGGGGACGTCATCCCCAACCACCTATATCAGTAGGGGGAAAGATCAAAGAAAGCCGCCACCCCTCGTGTAATAGTACAGGTAGAGGAAGATCAAAGGAAGCCGCCACCCCCCCGTCTATCAGTTCAGGATGATTGACAGGTGACACGCCCCCTCTATTGTGTGGCACCAGCAGGCCTGGTTACTACTTAGATGTCACCCGAAGGTTCTGTTGGGTGCCCGCTCAGTAGGCGGCTCGTCACTTGACCAGTTTTCAAATTTACGACGCTACTCGCCAATAGACCTCATGTAGCTCTAGTAATTCAACCAAATCAATCAAGTCAGTCACGCGCAGTTAAACTGAATTTCGAACCAACCAGAGACGAGCTTTCCGTCTGCAGTTCTTCAACTAGTCTGACTGACTGAACTTTTTGATTACTATTATTTCGGCCGTTTTAAAATTTTTATGCGCCTGCGCCAGTTAATTGATATTCAAAGATAAAATAAACGCAAAATTCAGTTCTGTATTTAATAGTAGTACATTTCCCACAGTGAAAGCATATGTAAAACCTTTATTTTCTCAATAGTCAGTTTTTAGCTTCTATACTACGTTTATAACGTAAAAATAAAAGCTTTTATAAAGGCTCTGTCCGTCCGTCTGTCTGTCCGTCACCCACTTTCACAACCTAAACTACAAATGCTACAGACAAGTGTGATACGCCAAAAGATTCAGCATATCGCTAAGTAGATTGAGTGATTCAGAAAATAATTTTCGAATCGGAAATGCATTAAAAAAATTAAAAACTTCTTGAAAAAATACCATTAAAAAAGCACTATGCCGACATTATTTATTCGGTTGCCAACTTTTTTTACCACTACAAACTTTTAATTTTGAGAAAATAAATTAAAATTTTCCGTTTCCTTTTTTTTGTATCAGTCGGGTTTTTTTCTATTAGGAAGGAAGACGTAAAAAGCGGACGCCCGGAGTTCGACGCATTGCCATTATTGTATCTTAAATTACAAAACAATTATTTAACTTAGTACTTTAGTTTTCGTCTGTAAACTGCATATTTTGAATCAATTAAAAACATTTAATTTTAATTGAATTGCACCTCGCAATAAATTTGTACATGTCTGTCATGATTTGTTGACAACTTTTACTTGATTTACAAAATTACTTTTAATAATTGATGTCATTTGACTTATTTTTATTCAGTTGGTTAGCGAACTACACTGTAAGAACGGAAAAGAAACAGTTAGCCCAGTAGAGTTAGTTAAAAAAAAAGGGTTGGCTTGCAAAAGGTGGAGTACTTTTTATTTTCAGGTATGTTGGATGTGTTGACCCCCTTATGAAAAATCCAAGTTTTTGACCTCCTACCCCTTGTACGTTTTCCGCCATCTTGAAAAATCCGCACTTTTTCTATTTTTCTTCAATAACTCGTTTCCAGCGCCTTTTAGGCATACCTTTTAGGAAAAAAAGTCAAATATAAATTTTAAAGAGCATTAAATTTCCATCAACTTTTATGCATAACATGTTTAAATATTATGAACAGATTCCGAGATACAAAGTTCTGAATGTCTGCAAAAATTAAAAAAAAAACCCGCAAAAAATCAGATATGCTGTTTATTTTTTCCAAATAACTTTTTTTTATGCACAATTAAGAGCAAAATGCTGACAAACAATTATGTAGAAAATTAAATTTCCTACCAGATTCATGTAATATATTATTTAATACCTTCATTAGATGCCAAGAAATGTTAATTTTTTTTTTTTTAGTTTTTCAGTTTTTTGTCAATAACTTGCTTACAAAGCCTTTTAGACAAAAAATGCCAACTACAATGTTAAAGTATATTAAATGTAGTTTAAGTGTAATGCTTAACATGTTTAAAAATTATGAATAGGTTCTGAGATATAAAGTTTTGAATATCTAAGAAAATTTCAAAAAACCTGCAAAAGTCAGATATGTTTTTAGTTTGACCCAAATAACTTTTTTTGTGTGCAGTTTAGGACAAAATGCATGCTTACAATAATGTACAGTATTAAATTTTATACAAGATTCATGAAACATATTTAACAAGCAAAAAATTTAACAGCAGCAATATTTTAAAGCACTCACATTTTCAAGACATCAAGCCATTCTGAGAAAGCAAACATTTGTTATCAACAGGTAGCAGACCTGTGATTGTAAGGTTGACCCCTCCTCTTCTATTCATTAAGCACAGGTGTCAATGTTGAGCGGGGATATGGGCTTTGTTAAGATAGTGCACCTTTCTGTAACTGGTTTAGCTTTATCTGTACAACTCATTCTGTGAAATCGATTGCAAGAAATATGGAATTCCATATCGCCTGTTTAAAGTTTAGTAAAGTTTATATGCATTTTGCAGTAAACTGCACAAAAAAGTTAATTGGGTCTTGTTATGCATGAAACTTGAAGTATGTTAAAACTGCTAATTAACTTCTTTTTTTGTGTGCCTAAGATGCATTTTTAGCAAATCATTGAAAAAAAACTGAAAAATTCACAATTTTTTACTTGAACAATTCTCTGTGCCTAATAGACGTAATTAATAATATTTGCATGAATCGCTTATAAAATTTAATACTCTACATATTGTAAGCATCATTTTTCCCTAAACAGCACACAAAAAAAAAGTTATTTGGGTCAAAACCAACAACATATTTGACTTTTGCAGGGTTTTTATTTTTTAAATTGTAGAATATTCACAAACTATATCTCAGAACCTATTCATAATTTTTCGACATGTTATGCATTAAACTTAAAGTACATTTAATATTCTTTAAAATTGTAGTTAACGTTTTTTTTTTTTGCCTAAAAGGCTTTGTAAGCAAGTTACTGACACAAAACTGAAAAAACTAAAAAAAAACTTTAAAATTTAACAAATATTTATTTTAACATTTATCGGATATAATGAAGGTATTAAATAATATGTTACATGAATCTGTAGGAAATTTAATTTTCTACAAAATTGTCTATCAGCATTTAGCTCTTATTTGTACAAAAAAAGTTATTTGGAAAAAATAAACAGCATATGATTTTTTTGCGTTTTTTTTTTAAAAAAAAAAAATTTGCAGATATTCACAACTTTGTATCTCGAATTTATTCATAATTTTTAAAACATGTTATGCATAAAAGTTTGATGGAAATTTAATGTTCTTTAAAATTTGTATTTAACTTTTTTGCCTTAATGCGTTGGAAAGAGTTTATTGAAGACAAATTGAAAAATTTGCGGTTTTTAGCGGTTTTTTTTCAAGATGGCGGAAAACGCACAAGGGATAGGAGGTCAAAAACTTGGATTTTTCATAAGGGGGTCAACACATCCAACATACCTGAAAATAAAAACTATTTCATCTTTTGCAAGCCAAAATTCTATATGTACTAGGCTAAGTGTAAAATGATATAAATAAAAACAGCACTGTCATAAACGGTAGTAACGGTATTTTGTACTGTATTTTGGAAAGAGGCATGCTACTGATGTAAATATCAATTTTATTTACTATAATTTAATTAGATTTTTTTAGTAGAATATGTATTTGACATTTTTATTGAGGGTTTTTGTGAAAAAATTTGGTAAACAAGCATAATCAAATACCACTTAATTAAAAAATAATGAAACAGAACATCAAAAATAAGTTAAACCTACTTACTAATTTTTAAATAAATTTAAATTTGGTCCGAAATTACCACTTTGCATCGAAAATATCAGCTGCACTGTATGTCGGTTGAAATAAATTATTTGGCATCAATTTTTAAAGAATAAACAAACTTTAATGTTAAATTTTTCCTTAAGATAAAACCCTGATGGGTCGGAATGGCTTGCCGGCACTCTTTGGACAAATTGAACCAATGCTTTCAAGACAGATGCCTCAAACTAAAAATACTCCGTGTAGTGGGGACTAGAGCACGTTAAATCAGTCCTATTTCAATGTCCTGGCGCCTCTATGAGGTTGTGTTGTCTACTAGAATTCTTTTCAATATCGATGTGGAATATATAAAATATATTAAATCGACATATAAGAAAAGGTGAGATTTAGTTTGCGAAAGCAATAAATGTCAGATAGTCAAAATTTCATCTAGATTATTTTATTGTTAAACAGGTAAACCGTAACGTTGATAGTGTTACGATACGCTGCAATAATGTTTAAAAAAAAGTGACAAAAGTTGCACTCTCCTCTCCCCACCAAAATGTGTATTTTAAAAAAATTACAATTATTTTTTTAACTGCCTCAGAAATTGGTATCAATTGAAGAATGAAAATTTGATAGTTTTACCGCAAAATTCAAAAATGTGACAAAGTAGCAAAAATTGCGTTTTTTTCCGAAAAATAGTATATTTCGAAAAATCACTACTACCGATTTCAGCCCCAAGGAAAGACATTCCGTAATCAGCTCCTTCTCGAAAGGGGTTCGGTAAGGGGGGGGGGGGGGGGGATTGCAAAAGACCGGTTCAATAGAAGTGGCAATTTGACACACCCCTGTAGAAGGGGTCTAGCCAACTTTCAATGGCTATTTTTTGAACCTTGAAGTTTAGATGGGGAAAAAATCGGAATTCATCGGTTTCATTGAAATTTAAAAATAAAAATATTTAATTGGAATACTCAAACCCGACTTTTTCAACTTTTTTTTTAACATTTTACCGTAAAACTGTCAACCTGACGTTTTTGACAAGAGAAAATAGTTTGCATGAAATTTTACATCAGTTGACACCAAAAGCATTTTTTCTGGAGAAATTGTAAAAATAATTGGGCAAATCCACGGTGTCAGACTTATAAAATTTGCAATGAAAATTGATGCAAAATTGTATGATTTGTATGTAAATTATTTCTTATATATACAGAATTTTATATATTATACAGAAATCAAATGTGAGTACAACACACACAAACATAGGCCTCCAAATATCTTTAGTTGTGTGTTTTATTGAGTCCCTAGAAATAGAAAAAACTGCAATATGATTGCAGTTGTCATGATTTTATACACTTAGATCCAATACAAGTTCGCACTTCCTATTATTACACATTCATGTAACAATTTATGGTTTTGAAACTTAATTGTTTTAAAACAGTGTTAACTTAGTGTTACGAATTTCTTTTATTAAAAAGTTCATCGAAGTTTACTGACAACATGCTCTGCCAATAGCGCCTGATTATTTTGCTGGCCATTTTCTAGGGTACACAAAAGAAAATTTTGAGGAGCACACCAATTTACAAAAACTAGTTGAAATCCTAATATAAATAGTATTTGTAATATTTTTTGAAAATTTTAATGAACTTATTTCCTATAATTTGTTCTGATATTCTTTGATTTAATTTTTTAATGCGTTAATTTTTATTTTTAAAAAAGAAATACAATTTCGGAATGAGTGAGTCAACCCGTAATTCCCCCTCTGTATATGGCCATGAGCTATACTGTCTTTACGTCTCTACACTAATTTAACAATCATAAAAAATCTGTATAAGGTTCTCGATGGGTCGTGGGTATAATTCCAAAGGCCCGACCACCGAATGGGCTGGCACCCAACGGAACTTCGAGTGGCATCGTACGCTAACGCCGTCGGGCTTTGGACTTCATAGATTTAACTATCACGTCTGTCCCAGTGTACTCAAGCGCCCTGTGATTGTGGATTTGTTGTTACTATTTTACAACACATATCCGATTTATAGGATGACTGGAAGTAGGTGGGATTCGAACCTCCGCCCTCCAGAGAAAAATCAATCTCGAGTCCGATACAAAACCACTCGGCCACGGGAGAGCAATGTGGTTGATGTTGATCTGATCAGCGGCTATGTTTGATGACTAAACAGATGACTACAGGAGAACATACTATTTCTAGATGATAGCCATATATTTTTTTTCTCCGTGTATTTTTCTAATTGTTTCAAAAATTGATCTCAATTGAAGCAAAATTGTAAGTAAATTATTTCGTCTCGTCTAAAACGAAAATTTGATAGTTTTACGGCAACATTCAAAAATGTGAAAAAGTAGAAAAATTACGTTTTTTTCGCGAAATTTTTTTTAAAAAATCACTATTATTTTTCAAATTGTCTCAAAATGTCGGGTTTGGTGTCAATTGATGTAAAATGTTATATAGATTATTACGTCATTGTACGTCGAAAACGTCAAGTTGATAGTTTTAAGGTAAAATGTAAAAATATTGGTAAAAATTTGAGTTTGAACCCAATTTTTTCATCGAAAGCTACCGATTTCAGCTCCAACGAAAGCCATTCCGTAATCAGCAGGCTGTAAGCTTTCAAAAATACTTATTTTGTCTGGTTCCTCAAACAGATCGGGCCTCGGGAGATAATTATGGTCGCCCCTTCTCGAAAGGAGGTCGGCAAGGGGCCGACCCCCTTCTCGAGGGGGGTAGGCAAGAGGCCGGTTCACTGGAAGTGACAATTTGACCCACTACAAACACTCTGTGGAAGGGGTCTAGAAAGCCGACTTTCTTAATTAGAATAATCAAACCCAACTTTTTCCACTTTTTTTTAACATTTTACCGTAAAACTGTCAACCTGACGTTTTCGAAAGAGAAAATAGTTTATATGAAATCTTACATCAATTGATACCAAAAGTATTTTTCTGCTGAAGTTATCGTTATGAATTGAATATCTAAAAAATGTTTTAACTTTAAAAATACACAATTTTGGGGAAAAAATAAAAAATGTGCCTCTATATTAACATATTTTTGCAGTGTGTAGTAAAACTATCAACTTTAAGAACTCAACTTTATCAACTTAATCAACTCAACTTATCAACTATAAAAGATAGATATCTGTTATCGTCAAATCTTCAAAGTCGATGAAGTGAAAAATACAACAAAACTGCCAAAGTAGAAAAAAGTTCTCCAAAGACAAAAGGTCTTAGGCAAAAACAGTCGCCAATGTCATAAAAAGAAGCCAAATTTAAAAAAAAATGTTGCAATTTCTTTAGACATTAATATAGTAGCTTACAGAAGTGTGTTTATGTGATGAATGCTGTTACAAAACTATTAGTATATTTAATACAGTAATATTAAGAAAACAAAAGTCCATAATATAGATTTCAGATTATTACGGTATTGATTGTCCATAATGTATACAACATCTCGCAGTTTGCGAATTTCGTTTTATTTGGATTTTACATTGCTCTCAATATTTTTTTTTTATTCAAAAAATGCAGATTTTTGTTAGTTGATATCATTGACGTTTTGCAGTCACATGTGTTCATAGACACATTTTTATTATATAAAAACTATCTATGATAAGTCAAAACGCAAATGAAACTATTATTTTAATATAAAAAACAGTAACATTATTTTATGTTACATACGTGGTGGGGGGGGGGGGGGGGGGGTTAGATTATTACACACTATTCCAGTATGACTGCAATTTCAACAAGAAGTTCTGATAGAACTAAAATAACCTAATTTCTTTTAACGTTATATATCTGATGTCGCTAAGTCGTCAAATGAACTGAAAACATTATTTAAAAAATTACAATGTTATTTTATAATACTTACTATCTGACCACCCTGTATTACAATTTATCGTCTGTCGTTATCAGTTGTTGAGAGTTTGTTTTAAGAAAGAATTAGGTTTTTTTAAGGCATGAGAAATGCTTCAATCGCAACATGCAATGCAACATAAAAAAATTTATTTCATTTAAGCATTTTTTAATCTTATTGGTTTGATTTTATAATGAAAAAAAAATTTAAAATAAATTCTTACAGGCTGGCGGCAGAATTCATTGGCGATGTTTACGAAATTCGCCCAATGGAAAATAAAGGCTTTGAATTGAGCTCATAATACCTTGAATTAAAACTAGAAAGTGCCTAACGTTTAGCTTTTAACATTATTTTAATATATTTATTAATTTGTATTTCTTTTTATCAAAACGGTACTTAAAAATCCCTACGTATGTATGCAAAAAAATTTATCAAAAGATTTATGCGTATTTATGTTTTGTCTACAATGACGTATTAATGCTTTAAACCTTACATAAGAAGTGGAAATTTCCATTTGACAAAATTTGAATGATATTAAAATAGGTAAAATTAGGATTCAGTAAAAAAAATGTAATGTAAAATTGGAGATGTATATATGCGCATACTTTCGATTAATAAATGCTTCCAAAATTAGAAATGTATTTTTCCTTTATTGGACACGGAAAGTTACTCTGATATTAATTAGACTTTAATGATATAAATGCAATTTAAAGAAGTTGATGATGTGAAAGAAGATGATGTGAAAATAAAATAAAATGATTTCGAACATGATTTGTATTATAACATTCGTTTTGACATGAGCCGTACGACATGAGCCGTAGTTGGATGTATCTATTGACTTGTGTATTTTTTATCTTCGCTATACCATCTCTTTTAGAGATTTTGAATGGTGTGTATGTTTATACAACATTTGTATTTTAAATGTAGTAGTTCTGTCGTTACCCGAATGGATTATGTTTAAGACGCAACATAAAATGGTGTGGTAAAAAATCAAAAGGGCGCAACATGTGTGGCCGATGACAAAAATGAAAAGGGCGCAGCATGTGTGGGCGATGACAAAAATGAAAAGGGCGCAGCATGTGTGGGCGATGACAAAAATGAAAAGGGCGCAACATGTGTGGGCGATGACAAAATGAAAAGGGCGTAACATGTGTGGGCGATGACAAAAATGAAAAGGGAGCAACATGTTTTTCTAGCATCGAAAAATATCTCGGTATATCAATTATATAAAAGTAATTGGTATATACATTGCCATAAATCCAAAGAGGTAATGGATATCTCAGGATTTATGGTTCTCCTTGAAATTTTGCAATAATATATAATCAACTTCCGACAGACGGTGCATTAGGGCTACTGGCGAAAGCACCTTAAAAAAACCGCACAGGTCTATTTCTACCCCTTGGGTCTGTGTGGAAACTAAATAGAAATTGAATATTTTTAATAACTTAGTGAAAAAAAAAACCCGCTTTCGCGTTTTTTTTTTTTTTTTGAATATATAGGAATGCTTTTGAAGCACCTTCTTCGAGATATGGATTCACTATATTTCAGGTAAATTTGCTCCGGAAACCTAACGGTGACAACGCAAGGAGCAAATTTTTTTATGTTTTAGTCAGATCTTCTTCGAGGCATGGATTCACTATATTTCAGGTAAATTTGCTCCGGAAACCTAACGGTGACAACACAAGGAGCAAATTTTTTATGTTTTAGTCAGATCTTCTTCGAGGCATGGATTCCATATATTTCAGGTATATTTGCTCCGGAAACCTAACGGTGACAACGCAAGGAGCAATTTTATGTTTTAATCAGATCATCTTCGAGGCATGGATTCACTATATTTCAGGTAAATGTGCTCCGGAAACCTAACGGTGACAACGCAAGGAGCAAATTTTTTTATGTTTCATTTAGATCATCTTCGAGGCATGGATTCCATATATTTCAGGTAAATTTGCTCCGGAAACCTAACGGTGACAACGCAAGGAGCAAATTTTTTTATGTTTTAGTCAGATCTTCTTCGAGGCATGGATTCCATATATTTCAGGTAAACTTGCTCCGGAAACCTAACGGTGACAACGCAAGGAGCAATTTTTTTTTATGTTTTAGTCAGATCTTCTTCGAGGCATGGATTCACTATATTTCAGGTAAATTTGCTCCGGAAACCTAACGGTGACAACGCAAGGAGCAAATTTTTTTATGTTTTAGTCAGATCTTCTTCGAGGCATGGATTCCATATATTTCAGGTAAACTTGCTCCGGAAACCTAACGGTGACAACGCAAGGAGCAAATTTTTTTATGTTTTAGACAGATCTTCTTCGACGCATGGATTCCATATATTTCAGGTAAACTTGCTCCGGAAACCTAACGGTGACAACGCAAGGAGCAAATTTTTTTTATGTTTTAGTCAGATCTTCTTCGAGGCATGGATTCCATATATTTCAGGTAAACTTGCTCCGGAAACCTAACGGTGACAACGCAAGGAGCAAATTTTTTTATGTTTTAGACAGATCTTCTTCGACGCATGGATTCCATATATTTCAGGTAAACTTGCTCCGGAAACCTAACGGTGACAACGCAAGGAGCAAATTTTTTTATGTTTTAGTCAGATCTTCTTCGACGCATGGATTCCATATATTTCAGGTAAACTTGCTCCGGAAACCTAACGGTGACAACGCAAGGAGCAAATTTTATGTTTTAGTCAGATCTTCTTCGAGGCATGGATTCCATATATTTCAGGTAAATTTGCTCCGGAAACCTAACGGTGACAACGCAAGGAGCAAATTTTTTTATGTTTCATTTAGATCATCTTCGAGGCATGGATTCCATATATTTCAGGTAAATTTGCTCCGGAAACCTAACGGTGACAACGCAAGGAGCAAATTTTTTTATGTTTCATTTAGATCATCTTCGAGATATGGATTCCATATATTTCAGGTAAATTTGCTCCGGAAACCTAACGGTGACAACGCAAGGAGCAAATTTTTTTTTTATGTTTTAGACAGATCTTCTTCGACGCATGGATTCCATATATTTCAGGTAAATTTTCTCCGGAAACCTAACGGTGACAACGCAAGGAGCAAATTTTTTTTATGTTTTAGACAGATCTTCTTCGACGCATGGATTCCATATATTTCAGGTAAACTTGCTCCGGAAACCTAACGGTGACAACGCAAGGAGAAAATTTATGTTTTAGTCAGATCTTCTTCGAGATATGGATTCCATATATTTCAGGTAAATTTGCTCCGGAAACCTAACGGTGACAACGCAAGGAGCAAATTTTTTTTATGTTTTAGACAGATCTTCTTCGAGGCATGGATTCCATATATTTCAGGTAAATTTGCTCCGGAAACCTAACGGTGACTGTCTAGTAATGTTTTGGTTTACCTGTTGTGCTTTTATGTGTTTTACCTGTAACTGTAATCATCTCATTTTGTATATATATCATCTACTGTCAATAAACTTTTGATTATTCTTTGCTTATGCTGACTCTTCATGACATGGTGTCAGAAGTGGGGTTCGATTTTAACTATGTGATTTTAGAAAAATTTTAATTAGTTGTTGGTTTTAATGGTTTTATTGTATTTTAAAAACCCGTTTTTTTTCGGCCTCCTCCCGCACTAGACTTTACAGAAACAAACTTGGCTGAATCGTGGAAGCGTTGAAGACAGTGTTTTGAGAATTTTATGCTTGCTGCCGAGAAAACGACCAAACCCGAAAAGACTAAGATTGCCATCATTTTGAGCTGCATCGGACAGAAGGTGTGGAAGTGTATAATTCCTTTGTGTTTGAGGCGGGTAAAGAAACGTTCCAAGAAGTGTTGTCCAAATTCGGAGATTATTGTGCTTCAAAGAAAAATGTCGGATTTGAACGATTTAATTTCTTTCGGTGTTTCCAAAAAGAAGGACAGAATATTGAGAGTTTTGTTACTGAACTAAAAAATCTCGCCGGAACATGTGAGTTTAAGGAGGACCGAGACGACTTAATACGCGATCGAGTTGTAATTGGAATCCGTGATGTGGGAATGCAGAATCGTCTGTTGCGGGAACCCGATCTGTCACTTGACAGGGCTGTTGAATTTGTCCGTACGTCCGAGATTAGCAAGAGACAGATTGCAAGCATGAATGCAGGTCCGTTTGTGAATACTGTTGCACCGGATCTACACCGAGGACGTGGTTCGGGCGGATCACGACTCTTCCGTTGCCAAGCTTGCGGAAGGATTCACCAGCAGAGGGGATGTCCAGCTCAGGGAAAACCATGTTTTCGTTGTGGGGACATGGGCCATTTTAGCAACAATGTGCCGGGGAAAGCAACGACCGATAGCCCGATCTTTGGAGGTCCAGGAGATCGCCGCCACGCACCGACGGATTACTTCTGATGAAAGCGACTCCAGCGAGGTGCCTTTTTTATAGACTCTCTGGATTCTATGGTGAGTGAACGTTCTAACGAGTGGACAAAAGTCATTACAGTTCATTTTGAATCAGTGTTTGTTTACGGTTACTTTTAAGTTGGATATTGGTGCTGAAGCTAATATATTACCATTAAATGCTATTTGTGGTTTAGAATCTAAGATTCAACTTGAAAAAACAAATACTGTTTTGGTTTCTTACGGTAATTTTAAAATTAAGCCTTAGGTGTAGTAATGTTAGAATGCTCTTATGATAACTTTTCTTCCTGTTGGTATTAAATTTTTTTATTGTTGACACTAATTCCAAGCCTTTATTTTGTCTTAATGCATGCCAAAATCTTAATTTAAATCAAAGGATTTGTGAAGTTAAGGGTGATCAAAAATCTGAAATACTTGAAATTTACCAGGACGTTTTTTAAGGGATCAGGTACTTTCCCCGATGATCCGTATCATATGGAGCTGAAAACCAGATTCGGTTGGTGTGGTACACCCTCCAAGAGAGTTCCACAGGTTATTAGGGGTAAATTAAAGATCCTTGGATGATTTGGAAATCGGCCCTATTGCGGGAATTGGTAAAGGATAAATCTGAATTTGTGTGGGGCACCGAACAGTCGGTTGCATTTAATGCAATAAAGTCTGCGTTATCAAGCCCTCCAGTGTTAAGGGTTTTTTGGTGGTTCTAGTGACATCGTTATACAATGTTATAGCTCAAAAAACGGTTTGGGATGCAAAACAGCCGACCAGTCTCTTTTGTGTCTCGAAGTCTGACTAATACCAGAGAAAATTATGCACACATTGAAAAAGAACTTTTGGCTGTTGTGTTTTCATGTTGAGAAGTTTCACAATTACATTTACGGTCGGAAAGTAGTTGTTCAGAGTGATCATCGCCCGCTGGTATCCTAATACAAAAGCCTATGAGTAAAATTTCAAGTAGATTACAAAAGATGGTTTTAAAATTGTTAAATATAATTTAGAAATAATTTATGTGCCTGGAAAAGCTGATGTTTCTTGCTGATACATTGTCGCGTTCATTTAGTGCATCTGATAGTGTACAGGATGACCGTGAAAGTTTAAAAGAATACACAACGTTCCTAAATATGTACCTATGGTGACAGTAGGAAAAATGATTTTGTTAAGAAACTAAAAATGTCGTGATTTGCAAATGGTTTTCTCAGTATATTAAGGAGGATTTCCCTTTTTTGGGTTTAAAAAAAAAAATCTTTTAGGCGTGGGGGGGCATTTTCACAAAATTAAGGGACTTGCAAATGAACGAAGTTTGGGTTTTCTATAACAACAAAATTGTCGTTCCCAAAAAAAGTTTGAGGCGATCCATGCTTGAATTGATTCCGAGGCTCATTTTGGCATAAAACAAATGTAAACAAAAGCTCGGGAAATAATATATGGCCGGGAAAGTCTAAAAGATTATAAAGACGTTCTCTCGTGTGAGATTTTTGAGAAATTTTTCGAAAGGCATTGCAAAGAAACCGTTAATACCTCACCAAAAAACCTGATGGACCATTCAAAGAGGGGGGCCTTGATATTATGGAATTTGGTGGAAAAGCTTATTTGGTTTTTATGGAAATATTTTTCGAAATGGATTTGAAGTTTTTTTTATAGGTTCTAAATCAGCTGATGAAATAATTCGTAAACTTAAAAAAGATATTTTTCCCCATTTGGGGTTGTAGATGAATTGGTTTCGGACAAGTTCTTTTAATAGTTTGTTTTTTTAAATTTTTTTTTAAGAACGGAATTTTAATTTTTTGTTTTTGGGGTCTCCTAGATATCTCAGAGTAATGGATTAGCAGAAAAGATGCATCGGAATCGTAAAAGAAATTTTTTAGAAAACTTTTGAGGAGGGTAAGGATCTTTTGTGGGGCTTATGGATACAGAAAACACCCCGATTGCTGGATTGAATTTGTCTCCACACAACTTTGTTTAATCGCAGATTAAAAAAAAACTTCCAATTTCGAAAGCCCTTTTAAATCCAGAAATTTTTGTTGGAGTTAAAGAAAAGTTAAAAAAAACGTTTAGTTTAAATAAAAGTATTATTATGAAAAGGTCGCACGTGGCTTGGGGACATTTGAAGAAGGAGACATGGTTAGAATAAAGGATTTCCGTAGGGAAATTGGGAACCGGGAAAGGGATTATTGGCTATGGGGAAAATCCTCGGTCGTACAGAGTCCTAAAAGAATCCGGGAAAAAACCTTGTTCGGGAAAAAAGAAAAAAATCTTTATTCCGTCACAGTCAAAATTTCATATAAATTCAATTACGAAGATTTTAATAGTAGTCAAAAAAACAATTCCAATTGTTCCTAGATAGCCAGGGAATCTCCAAGTGCTCAACATATTAACGATATGGAAACTTCGAGGCTGACAGATATGGCATTCGTTAGAGGAGATTGTATAGTAATGTTTTGGTTTCTGTTTGCTTTTATTGTTTTACCCGAACTGAATATTCTATTTTGAATTTTTACATATAATCATTCAGTATGATAAACACTTGACAACTGCATGTTTATTTTTCAGTACTAGAAAATTTTAGATTTACATGATATTTAGTTTGCAACCCGCAGAAATTTATTGCAACTCTAAGAGCAATATTTGGAATTTCGAAATAACAGAATTTTTATTTGACAACGAGCATTCTTATTAGTATTCGGACATAATAGTTTACTATAGAATTAGTTCATATTCAGGATCATATTTAGAATCGACAATTATATAGAATTTTGAATTATGGGGGGGGGGGGGGGGGGGGGGGGGGGGGGGGGGGGGGGGGGGGGGGGGGGGGGGGGGGGGGGGGGGGGGGGGGGGGGGGGGGGGGGGGGGGGGGGGGGGGGGGGGGGGGGGGGGGGGGGGGGGGGGGGGGGGGGGGGGGGGGGGGGGGGGGGGGGGGGGGGGGGGGGGGGGGGGGGGGGGGGGGGGGGGGGGGGGGGGGGGGGGGGGGGGGGGGGGGGGGGGGGGGGGGGGGGGGGGGGGGGGGGGGGGGGGGGGGGGGCAAAGCAAGACATTATTTAGCAGATCTTCTCGCATGATCATATATTCAGGTAAATTGCTCCGAACTACGGTGACACGCAAGGAGAAATTTTTTTTTAGATCTTCTTCGAGATGGATTCCATATCGGTAATTTGCTCCGAACTACGTGACACGCAAGAGAATTTTATTTATAGTCTCTTGAGCTGATTCTATATTTCAGTAATTCTCGAAACCTAAGGACACCAAGACATTTTATGTTTTAGCGACTTCGAGATGATTCCT
Source organism: Oedothorax gibbosus (assembly GCA_019343175.1). NCBI lineage: Eukaryota > Metazoa > Arthropoda > Arachnida > Araneae > Linyphiidae > Oedothorax > Oedothorax gibbosus. The sequence goes on from JAFNEN010001326.1 coordinate 15,306, forward strand.
ATAATTTGCTCGGAAAAGTGACAACGAAGAATTTATGTTTTAGACAGACTCTCGAGCTGTCTATTCAGGTAATGCTCGGAAACCTAACGGTGACACGGAGAATTTAGTTAGATCTTCGCTGATCATATATTCAGGATTTCTCCGAAACTACGGTGACAACGAGGAAATTTTTTTGTTTTAAGACTTTCGGCATGGATTCCATATTCGGAAATTGTCGACTACTACAACGCAAGAATTATTTAGATCTTCTTGATGATTCCATATTTTAGGAAATTCTCGACCAACGTACAGCAGGAAATTTATTTTTACAATTCTTCGAGTGGATTCCATATATTTCGATCTCGGAACCTAACGTGACAACGAAGAGATTTGTTTTACGATTTCTCGAGCAGGATCATATTCAGAATCTCGAACCACGTGACAACGCAAGGACAATTTATGTTTATAGATCTTCTCGAGATGATTCTTTTTAGGAAATCTCGGAAACTATGACAACGCAGGAAAATTTTGTTAGAGATTTCGAGATGGATTCATATCGGTATTGCCCGAATACGTGCAAGCAGAATTTAGTTAGAGTTTTCGACAGATTCTATTTCAGAATTGCTCGAACTAACGTACACGCAGAGAAATTTATTTTAGGATCTCTCGAGCTGATTCTATATTTCAGGTATTCCGCCTACGGACACGCAAGGAGCAAATTTTTTTATGTTTATGTACAGATCTTCTTCGAGCAATGGATTCCATATATTTCAGGTAAATTTGCTCCGGAAACCTAACGGTGACAACGCAAGGAGCAAATTTTATGTTTTAGACAGATCTTCTTCGAGGCATGAATTCACTATTCAGGTAAATTTGCTCCGGAAACCTAACGGTGACAACGCAAGGAGAATTTTTTTTATGTTTTAAACAGATTCCATATATTTCAGGTAAACTTGCTCCGGAAACCTAACAGTGACAACGCAAGGAGCAAATTTAGTTTTAGCAATCTTCTTCGAGATGGATTCCTATATTTCAGGTTAAATTTGCTCGGAAACCTACGGTGAAACGCAAGGAGCAAATTTATGTTTTAGTAGATCTTCTTCGAGGCATGGATTCCATAATTTCAGGTAAATTGCTCCGGAAACCTAACGGTGACAACGCAAGGAGCAAATTTTTTTATGTTTTACAGATCTCTTCGAGGTGATCATATATTTCAGGTAAATTTGCTCCGGAAACCTACGTGACAACGCAGGAAATTTATGTTTAGCATTTTCGAGAGATTCATATATTCAGTAATTGCTCGGAAACCTAACGTGACACGCAGGAAATTTTTTAGTAATCTTCTCGAGATGATTCTAATTTAGAAATTTGCTCCGAAACCTAACGTGACAACGCAAGGAGCAATTTATGTTTTAGCAGATCTCTTCGAGATGATTCCAATTTCAGGTAATTTGCTCCGAAACTACGGTGACAACGCAAGGAGCAATTTTTTTTGTTAGATTCTCGAGCATGGATTCCATATTTCAGGTAATTGCTCCGGAAACCACGTGACAACGCAAGGAGCAATTTATGTTTTAGTCAGATCTCTTCGAGATGGATCATATTCAGGTAATTGCTCCGAACCTAACGGTGAAACGCAAGGAGAATTTATGTTTAGCAGATCTCTTCGAGAGATTCTAATTTCAGGTAAATTTGCTCCGGAAACCTAACGGTGACAACGCAAGGAGCAATTTTTTATGTTTTAGCAATCTTCTTCGAGCATGGATTCATATATTTCAGGTAAATTTGCTCCGGAAACCTAACGGTGACAACGCAAGGAGCAAATTTTTTATGTTTTAGAGATCTTCTTCGAGCATGGATTCCATATTTCAGGTAAATTGCTCCGGAAACCTAACGTGACAACGCAGGAGCAATTTTTTTATGTTAGACAGATCTCTTCGAAATGATTCCATATATTTAGGTAAATTGCTCGGAAACCTAACGTGAAACGCAAGGAGCAATTTTATTTTTCAGATCTTCTTCGAGCATGATTCATATATTTCAGGTAAATTTGCTCCGGAAACTAACGGTGACAACGCAAGGAGCAATTTTATGTTTTAGACAGATCTTCTTCGAGCATGGATTCATATATTTCAGGTAAATTTGCTCCGAAACCTAACGGTGACAACGCAAGGAGCAAATTTTTTTAGTTTCAGATCTTCTTCGAGCATGGATTCCATATATTTCAGGTAAATTGCTCCGGAAACCTAACGTGACAACGCAAGGAGCAAAATTTATGTTTTAGTCAGATCTTCTTCGAGATATGGATTCCATATATTTCAGGTAAATTTGCTCCGGAAACCTAACGGTGACAACGCAAGGAGCAATTTTTTTTTTATGTTTTAGACAGATCTTCTTCGACGCATGGATTCCATATATTTCAGGTAAACTTGCTCCGGAAACCTAACGGTGACAAGCAAGGAGCAATTTTTTTATGTTTAGACATCTTCGAGCATGGATTCCATATATTTCAGGTAAATTGCTCCGGAACCTAACGTGACAACGCAAGAGCAAATTTTTGTTTTAGACAGATCTTCTTCGAGCATGGATTCAATATTTCAGGTAAATTGCTCCGAAACCTAACGGTGACAACGCAAGGAGCAATTTTTATGTTTTATAGATCTTCTTCGAGCATGGATTCCATATTCAGGTAAATTTGCTCCGGAAACCTAACGGTGACAACGCAAGGAGCAATTTTATGTTTAGCGATCTTCTTCGAGCATGGATTCCATATATTCAGGTAATTGCTCGGAAACCAACGGTGACAACGCAAGGAGCAATTTATGTTTTAGCATCTTCTTCGAGATGATTCCATATATTTCAGGTAATTGTCCGGAAACCTAAGGTGACAACGAAGGAGCAAATTTTATGTTTAGTCAGACTTCTTGAGCATGGATTCATATATTTCAGTAAATTTCTCCGGAAACCTACGGTGACAACGCAAGGAGCAAATTTTTATGTTTATAGATCTTTCGAGCATGATTCCATATATTTCAGGTAAATTTGCTCCGGAAACCTAACGGTGACAACGCAAGGAGCAAATTTTTTATGTTTTAGTCAGATCTTCTTCGAGGCATGGATTCCATATATTTCAGGTAAATTTTTCTCCGGAAAAACCAACGGTGAAAAAAGCAAGGAACAAATTTTTTTATGTTTTGCCCCGATCTTCTTCGGAAAGGATTCCATAATTTTAGGTTTTAAATTTTTTCCGGAAAAACCCAATTTTGGTGACAACGCAAGGAAACAAATTTTTTTTTTTTGTTTTTGGCAAATCTTTCTCGAAAATGAAATTCCCATTATTTAGGTAAAATTTTTCCGGGAAAAAACGGTTTAAAACGCAAGGAGCCCAACCTTTTTTTTTGTTTTTTTAAAAATCCTTTTTCGAGGCTGGATTCACTATATTTTTTGGTAAATTTGCTCCGGAAACCTAAAAGGTGACAAAGCAAGGAGCAAATTTTTTTTATGTTTTAGAAGGGTCTTTTTCGACGAGGAAT
>JAFNEN010001327.1:0-35563 GCA_019343175.1 Oedothorax gibbosus
TTTTTTTATATTGTTTCAAATTATTTAAATATATGATTTTTTCATTCTTGAACTTCCGCAATTTCAATGGTTGTTTCGGTGCTACTCTCAATGCCTAGTAAGTCTTTTTATCTGTTGTGTTCTGTGTTAAAGTTCGTTACGTTCAACATGTTCTTATTCCTGCTATTTATTAAACCTTATCGAATTTAATTCGATTCAATTTTTCGGAGATAAAGATTCTTTCGATAAATTTAATAAGGAGTAAACTCAATGAGTTCACTCCTTATTCAAAGTAACATCCATTCAATTGATATTACAGAATTCTCTTCAACAAAAGTCGCAATTGGATAGTTTCACATATCACGAGTTTCCATTCTTCATTCGCGATTTTATCGGTTCTTTCGGTTTCACTCTGAAAATAATTAGATGTGACAATTAGATCAAATTATCACCAAAACAAATGTAATTCCAGAAGATAAAAAAAATAAAAAACAATTGAGCTGGCACTGGCACTGTTGACACTCATGACCACACAACTTCGATCTTAAAGCCATTTTATGTTCTAAAGGACATACACTCAAAACCAAAACTTAAAACAATTCTAAACACAGTTACAGTTGCAGTGCACACACAGATAGCAAGTTAGCATGACTTTTTCACTTCAGTTCACAACATGCCTTTTTGAGGAGGGAACTACTCAAAAACAATGGTGGTATAGTTCAGTAAGTCAAGAACAACAGGAACTCGGATGACACGGCCAGATCTGTAGATCTTGTTCTTGATAATGTCCAGCACAGGCAAAGGACTGACATCAGAAGACGAGTCTTGTATAGTGGAATGGTCACTCTCCCTGGAACTGGGCACTTCAGTCACCGGACTTGAAGACAGGCAATCCTCCAAACCATCAAGTTGAATCTCTAAGGGGAAAACTCTTTGGACAGGTCGAATTAGTACAGAGCTCTTGGTTTTAATTTTTAAAGTCCGAATCTTAACATCCCTGCCTACAAGTTTGTCCACTGCCTTTCCTAAAGGCCAATACAGGCGCTTTTTTAGTGGATCCTCAATTAGGACTATCTCACCGATTTTAAATTCATGAGATGGGGCCAACTGCTGTCTTTGTACTAAGCTGCTCAAATACTCCTTACGAAAACGTGACCTAAAATCCCTCAGTAATTTTTGCCTATATTTTATTCTTCTCTGAAAACTCTCTTCTTTAAAAACTCTCCCAAATCTAAATCCACTACATCATAATGTGATCGTCCAGTCAAAAACAAATTTGGCGTCAAAGGCAACAAGTCATCCGGGTCTTCGGAGATATAAGTCAATGGCTGGGAATTTATGACCGCCTCGCAGTCACACACAAGTGTCATAAGCTCCTCATATGTTAAGACGGAGTTTCCCAGAGTTCGCCTCAGCAGCTCTTTTACTACACGGACTAGCCGTTCCCACCACCCACCCCACCATGCTGCGGTGGGTGAATTGAACTTCCACTCAATGGGTAAAATGTCCGTTTCCCGTGCAATTTTGCCCCAATCCAGAACCTTAGTTCATTATACGCACCTCTAAAGTTTGTCCCATTATCTGTATATATGACTTTAGGTCTGCCCCGTCGTGCAATAAATCTACGCAAAGACAGTAAAAATGACTCAGCTGAAAGCGATCTTACAAGTTTCAGGTGGACTGCACGATAAATCGCACAAGTAAAGAGTACTATCCAAACCTTATCCTGATTTTTCAAAAACAGAGGTCCGGCAAGATCTATTCCCACTACCTCAAACACATTCGCGTCCTTAACGCGATCCTCTGGAGAAGATACTGGGTCACTTACACCAGGTTTTGCACTGTAACGCTGGCAACGGACGCATTTTTTGACAACTTTTCTAATTGTTTTACGCGCCTTCCTAATCCAAAATTTTTCTCTAAGTATTGACATTAGCATTTGGATCCCAGCGTGACAGTTTTTCCTATGAACATACTCGATTAACATTGGACGTTAACCTTTCAGTAAATACACAATCACTTGGTAAAAGAATAGGGGCGACAAATCCCGGATCGTCTTTTCGCTCAGTAATTTTAGTCTTAACACGAATTAACTCTTCGTTGTCTCTAAAGGCATTCACAATAGGAACTTCTTTTAAATCCGGAAAAAGCTCTCTCTGAACAGAATGAATAAAGACTTTCTCCGCAATTTCCACCTCCGAAGAAGAAAGTTGACCCTTTATTCTCGAATTAGCATCAGGTTTACGAGCATTTCCGATAAATCTCAATACCCATCCAACTAACCTAACCACTGAGTTATAGTTAGAGAATCTAATGGCATACCATGGGGTCGAATTTTCAGTAACGTTTACGTTACAAAGCTTAGTTTTTCTTTTCTCAAGATCGACTTCTTTCTCATTGGACGTCAATTCCGTCACCGGCCATTTCTCGGGTGATTCAAGTAACCAAGATGGACCCCTATACCAATTTGTATCTAATGCCAACTGTCTGGGCGAACACCCTCTATATAAAACATCTGCCGGATTTAAGGCACCAGAAACATGTCTACAACTTTCTTTGGACACAAGGTTGGTTTATTTCCTTGATGCGGTTGGATACAAACACAGACCACTCACCTCTGTTTCTTATCCACCACAAGGCAACCATGGAGTCTGTCCAAAGGGTAACTTTTATTGCAGGTAAATCTAACGCATTTTTAACAGAAAAAACTAATCTGGCGCCAATGCAGGATGTCAATAACTCCAAACGAGCAATCGAAATGTCCCGAGTGGGAGCAACTCTTGCCTTGGCTCTCAATAGATGAATTTGCACCCCACATTGCGTAACAGACCGAATAAATACACAAGCGGCGTAAGAACTTTGGATGCGTCCACAAAGACATGCAATTATGAGCTTTCATTAGCTGCAGTATACCTAGGTATTTCAATGCCTTTTAACAAATTGAGCTCCCCCAACCATCTGCGAAACTTTTTGCTCAAATCAGGGGGAAAGGGATCATCCCATGACAGCTTCATTTTCCAAGAATCTTGAATCCAAATTTTAGGCAACAAGGCGGATGCGGCGAGTATCCCTATAGGATCAAAAAATTGTTGAACCATTGACAACATTGCACGTTTTGTCAGTTCGACTTTAGTTTGCTGATCATCAAATGTTATATTACACCTCAGAGTATCCCGATCCAGATTCCATTTCATACCTAACAAATTCGTATCTCCGGTACAGTTATCAGCCATTGGGCGTCGAGAGTTACTCTCCCAGCCCCTAAATTAAAACAACCTCCAGACATGACATTTACTGCACCATAAATAACTGGTTAAATTTCTTGTTCGTTAGACACCCCACTTACACAATTATCTACATAAAATGAATGCCTAAGCTTTGAGACCACCTCAGCATATTCAACCGGTGCCCGAGTCAGTAAATAATTTATTGATGCTGACAACAGGAAAGGGCTTGATCAAACACCGAATACCACCCTACAATGACGGTAAACAACCTCCTCAGTTTCCGATGGGTAGAAAAATCTTCAATAATCTCGATGTTCTGGTGCGATTCCCAACTGCAAAAAAGCCTTTTCAATATCCGAAGATAATCCAATAGGATACGACCTAAACCAATCGATTATATCCGGAATAAGCTCTATCAAGTTGGGCCCACTGTATAAGCAATCATTTAGTGATGGTTGTTGTTTTTCTCTTGAACTAGCATCGAACACAGGCCTCACTTTAAAGGTCTGGCTCGAGTTTTTTATTACTGGTCTATGTGGGAGGTAATGACCCGGTTTGTCTAAATCCTCTTTTGGAACCTTTTCTATAATTCCCAATTCCCAACTCTTCCCACTCCCGAAAAACAGCTAGATAATCAACCCAATAATTTGCCTCTATTGCTTTCTGACACATCCTTTGGTGTCTTGTTAAAGTTAAGGTCTTGTTACTAGGTAATTCAACTCCGGCCTTAAATGGCAATAGCAATTCAAACCTTCCATCTGAAAGAGTTTTTATGTCACCCTAAAACTGAGCAACTACACTATCCTGCAGCTTACTTTCTTTACTTTCTAATGGATCACGAATACCCAAAGTATCAAGTTCCCAAAGTTCTCTTACATCCATAACACGTGAATGTAAGGAGGTTAGACTTACTATATTATTGCAAGATAGGTTAGCCTCATACAAGGCGGGCATGGAAATTACCTCATGTTCCTCACTCATCCCTTTAACCTTTCCCATCACAGTACAACCTAATTTTGTTTGCACAACTTGCAACCCACAATTTAAAACTGTACATTTCCCAATTAAAATGTGCCCAATAACATCGGCTCCCAATAACAAATCTATTTCATGCTGAGTTATGCATAAATCTGGTACTTTTATCCCCTTTTCTTTTAACTCTACTAGAGCTGTTAAGTCATTTACCCTGGGAACAAACCCGCAGATTTTTCTCTCTGAAAGAACTTCAATGCAACATGAAAAACTATTTTCTAAATCTTTAATCAATAAGTTGTAAACCATATGAGTCCGCGGAGTTGTCTCTCTCCCCCCAAACAAACCATGTCTAAGGGTTTGTTTTGTTTTGGATTTTAAATTTAGTGAACTTATAATCCTTTCCGAGACGTACGATTTTTGGGATCCTGAATCAAGCAATGCGCGTATTACATGTTCTTGGTCTATATTGCAAACTCTCAAAGCAATAGATTGCAAATATACATTATTTCTTCCAGAATGACTTGCCGCCAACGCATTACTAACCACATTTTCGTTAGTGTTTGTTAAGCCAGCATCAGGCATAGCTAAATCTAACTGGGAACACATCACAACATAATGGCCTTTCTGACATTTACTACATTTAATTTTTAGTTTGCAATTACGACTTATGTGACCACCTACTTGTAAGCATTTGAAGCACGCGCGCTTTTGAATTACAACGTCTTCAAGTGAAATTTTTTTAGCTTGAAAACATTCAAAACTATTATGATTTAATCTAGAACAAAATATGCAACTTTTCTGCTCACCCACTTGGTCAGGACGACCATTTACTAGGGACGCACTCGTGGGCAAGGATGAACCCTCGTAAACACGGATTGGTGTTGCTCTTTGAGGAGGCCCTAATCCCGTACGGGCCAGAGTGATCATCTCCTCGCCTTTCACTTCTTTTCGCAGAAATAGCATCAGCTGTTCCAATGAGCGATCACTTTCTCTCTTCAATGATTCACTAACAGTTCTGCTTCTTTCCCAAGCTCGCAGGACCGTCTCCGGCAGGCAAGGTTCGACCAACGGCTCCAGAAAATCCGCAAAATTTTCCTTGGTGCGGCCCAGGCTCTCCAAGCACATCAACTTGCACTCTGTTTCATCATATAGTTGAGTTAAGTCACACTTGTTTCTTCCGGAAACTGCATTGCGCATAACCATAGCCAGCAGGTCCCGAACGTAAATTTGAACTAACAAATCTTCTCGCCCAAAACGCTCATTTAGTTGTTGAATAGCCTTTGAATAATTGTCCCTAGTCGGGGGAAAACTCTCTATCAGCCGTGCTGCCCTGGACTCTGGTACAACAGCCTGCAGCAAGTACTGGAATTTATCCTCTTCCGGTATTTCATCATCCTCGTGGATTTTCGAAAACTGCGACCAAAAAGACAAATATTCTCTAGGCTCTCCGTTGAATTTCTTTAGCTCTAGCATAGGGAGTTTGAACTTTTTCTTCTCGGGAATAACCTTCTTCTGGGACTCCAAAAACTTTTGGGCTTTTATTCTTGCAGCTATAAACTGATCTTCATAGTTCTCGGAAGTTTCGTTTTCAGTATCGAATAAGTCCTGGGAACAGTCTTCTTTACGCATGAGCTCCAGAACCTCTTCGTCGATAACCGAAAGTTTCTTAGCCTTTTCTTCAAGCTGTTGTAAAGCAATATCCACGTCGTCACTCGCGGCCTTTTCTACAACCAACTTCGACACGTTTTTAATCTTTTTGGTCAAAGAAGCTCGAAGTGAGCCACGCTGTCTTTTCAAAACCTCCATATTCAGATTCTTTAATTCGCGGACGCCATAAAATGTAAAAAAAAGCACTCTGGTTTTTACGGATTAGTAATTCTAAGGTAATGAAAAAGCATGGACAAGGCTACCACACAACTTCGATCTTAAAGCCATTTTATGTTCTAAAGGACATACACTCAAAACCAAAACTTAAAACAATTCTAAACACAGTTACAGTTGCAGTGCACACACAGATAGCAAGTTAACATGACTTTTTCACTTCAGTTCACAACAACCTCCGTTCGATGTTTTTTCAAGTAATAAAGAAGAGTAGGGAGAATAAACAAATATATCAAAGTGAAGCAGAAAAGTCTGTCATATGCCTGCTTAGAAATTTGTTTTTGTCCAATGCCAGCAATAATAAATTCAATACAGATGGTCTATTTCAACTCTTTTCACTATTGAAAAATTTAATTATGTTAACTTGTTATCCCAGGATATGTTCTTCTAAGCCCACAATGTTAAGTTCCGTTATAACCATTAGTTTATGCATTGGTTCGGCAAAAAATCAATTTTATGTATATTTATTATTTCAAGTTAATAAATCCCCTTAAGGGAGAAGGATCCCAATTAATTGCGCTTTTCCAAACTAAATTGCATCTCTGTGCTAATCCAACGGAAAAAAATATTTTATATGCCACATTTCTAGGGCAGTGTAGAATATTTTTACAAACGGCTTTCTTTTCAAATGAAAAATGTATCTCACTAAAAGGTCTCTATAATCCCACTTTTGAAATTCCTTCGAATGATTTTTGTAAAATTATTTATTGAAAACTAAAAAGAAATATTTGAACCAATTTCAAAAACTGGGATTATAGAGACCTGAAAGTCAGCTACATTTTACATATAAACAAAACGTTTGTAAAAAATATTCAATACAGCAGGAGAAATATGGCTTAGAAAATATTTTTTCAATTGGTTTAACACAGTGGCAGTTCGGTTTAGAAATCCGCATAGGCTCATTCAACCATAAATGGCGTTCTTTCATTTGTTACATTTAACTTTTTGATAGAAATATGTCATTGTTGAAATTCTGCAAAAAAAATTAGTGGTCTTATATTTTTGAAATATATTGTATATCGCCGATTTATCATGCTGACTCATAATTCCAAACTTGAGAGGAGTTAGTAGTTTTTCCATTTTTAAATCCTATTTTCTCTAAACTATTTATATTCCATGCTTTAAATTGGTAAAAAGAATTTGAACTGTTTATTCAAGAGATAACCAAACCAATATTAATATCCATACCTGGTTTTCATATACCTATCTATTAAAACGATGTTTTTATTTGACAATGCCTTAAAAAAACTACTGGAGTACGGGTAAAGTGCAAATCTCTAACTCCATTTCGGCTATAACCTGTCCCCTTTATTCCATGTGTAGCTGTGTAACATTAATTATCAATTTAAACTAAACCACAACTGGGTGTAAAGTACTTAAATATTAAAATATTTGCTTTTTTATGCATTCAAATAACATTATTTGCATGGCTGAAACCCAGCCAGCCTAATCCCTTGCCATATTTCTATTCGCCACATTCAACTTCATATTTGAAGTACGATTACTTTAAAACATTTTGTAAAGGCTCTATGCTTCACAACAATAAAATTTCGTGAATTATACACAAAATAGCTCGATGGAACTAAATTACATAAAAAAAATGATATGAAGAGTCTAATGCCAAGGGACTGTATGGCAAGCTAGAGAACTATTTTTCAATGTGAGTTATGATAAAACATAATACTTTGCTTTTTTTCTATATAAATTCAAAATAAGGACTCTTGAATTGTTAGCTTTTTTGCCATCAATTACTTTTAAAAAGAATTATTACAGTACGGAAGTGATATTTTTGCAAGAAAGATAATATATTACTCTACCTACTTTACTATTATTTTACTTACTTTGATATGAATGAAAAATTAGTTGGCCTTTGTGTGTTAAAAATAATTACTTAAATTATTTCGAGTTTTTAATTAAAAAGGGAAGCATTTTAGGTTGATTGCAAAACCAAATATTCTCCACACAAAAAAAAATGGCATACCTAAAAAAATAGATTTTTTCGAAATATTTATTAAAGGAGTAAAAATTCTCAACTTCTCTCAGTTCTTGGGGTAGTAGGGGATTGGAGTAATTTTTTTAAATATATTTTTATTTATAATTACTTTAATAAAAAAATTGTAATTAAAATAGTTTTCAATTAAAAAAAATTATTTTCCAATGAAAATATAGTTTTTTGCTTCTTTTTTATTATTAATAATTATGAATATTAATTATTTTTATTTTACATAACTAATGTTTGTATTCTTTGATAGAAAATTCATGTTTTTTTTTAAATAAAAATTATGTCCAATAAATCGGAAAAAAATCAATTACTTATAGAATGTTTTTATTGAACATTTAACTACTTAGATAATTTAAATTACTTGATTTGTTGTACAGAAATTAAACGAATTAAATAAATAATGAAATAAAACCAAATTTCATTGAAAAATTCGAATTAAAATTACATTTAAAATTAAAAAAAAATTAAATGCGTATTTAAATAAAAGACAGTTCCAGGTGCATATCATGACATAGTTTAGTTAAAGGTCCATGCAGGCTAGAAATTATTATGTATGATGCATTAAAAAAAATTTAGAGAGAGGGGGAGTTGGATAAATTATTTGTCCATTTTTAGTTTAATTAAATTCGCAAAAGAATGTTAATGAAGATCGGCCATTTTGGCAACTAAAGTATAAATTAGAACTAAATGCTGTGTTTTGCAATGTGTGTACATTATGTTGTCCAATCCCTGTAATAATGCAAAATATTAGATAATAGAAAAGATAATATCATTTTCAGATATAGGTTCAAAATTACTTTCCTTTTTTTTAATTTGAAAGAATTTAAACAAAATAAAAAGTAGGGATTGACATCGTGGAATACAATTGGACAGCAGTACATTTTGGAGCCCAAAGTCGATCTCATAACTCAACGTATTTCTAAATTGCGAGGTGTAATTTGGCTGTTATAAAGTTCTGTATAAAGGATAGGAATCGATTTTTAGAAGAATTAAAAACAAACTCAAAACCATCAAACATTTAAAACCAAACCTCAAACTACTGATTTCTGTACTTTTTAAAACATCTAGACCTAGAGTCCAAACCAAAATCTTCTAATAACTTAAGTTGTTTTCCACTCATAAAAAAGTCAGCGAACTTATCTATTATGCAGTACATTAACTGGTAAAAAAACTGTGTTGCTTTTCACACGTTATTTGCTGCGAACTGTGGAGTCTATTATTGTATTGCAGAAAATCCAAATAGTTTGATGTGTGGGTTCAGTTTATTGGAACGTTACTTGGTTTATATGTATTTTCACTGGAGAGTCAATATTTGAATGTATTTATTTGTGATATTTTTAAATAAGCGAATGCATTTAAATGCGTGTGTGATTTTTCTCATTAAGTTCTATAGTTTGTTATTATTTTTGGGTTTAAAAATCTATTGTTAGTAGCGTTTTATTTTCAGAAAAATAAAAAATCGTTAAAAAATTACTTTTTTTTACTAATTTTAGAATAATGCCTGAATGTAGGAAATTATTTTTTTAAACTCTGCCATAAATGTTCCTATGAACTTTGGGTACATCGGATAATTTTTAATAAAATTGTATCAGTAAATCCATAGGGTATTCAAATTTGAAGACCAAAACTTATTATAATTAAAAAATAAACGTTTTATTTGTAAAATATAAAATACGGTTATTAAAAAGAAAACGATAAAACAAAATTTATAAAATAGTTTCAACAAAGTAGAAACTGTTTTAATGTAAATCATGATTAGCTCCTGAGAGGATATGCAACTCACATTAGTATAAAAAACATTTTGAGCGTCAAACTTAAATGTTTCAATTTTGACTTAAATGGTAACAGTCAATGATGATTTCAAACTACTTTAAAGTGGCTTTAAGTTCTTCCCAAAAGGAATCGTATCAATAATTTTTAGTTCAACTAAGTTTCACACTATTTAAAAAAACTTCAAAATTTAATAATGAAACATTACCTAAAAGGTCTTCGTAAAAACAAAAACCTACAATAAATCATCTTAAAAGTGAAACCTTTCAAACACTTCGTCACTTTTTAAAAAGTAACGCACACACCCCAACACTCTTTTAAAACAACTACCTTAGCTGAATCATTAATGAAATTCGGCATGCAATTCGAACGCCTTAACCGACTAGCACTCCAGTCCCCTGCTTGATAATATTCCTAACATCACCATTAACTCGTTTAAAGAGACACTTCGCTTAAGGTGAATAACAAAAATAGTTCTCTGTTTGGCCAATAAGCCAATATGGCATACCAAGGAAGTTGTCCTGAAGTGTCAAAAACCATAATCCATTGTTTATCAAACAGCATTAAATTTTTCCTTCAGTTTAGTAGCTCTTCACTTGAATGTGGTTCTAAATTACGACACCCTTCGCCAATACCCCTCGTGTAGCTTTAGTGCGACAATAATTCAAACTAACAATAACCTTCAGTTTAGCCGCTTAAATCGTTTATTCTATAAACCAGTTCTTTATTTTTATCTGGTTCAGCTAAGGACCTGGTTTTGCCCATTTAACCGAAGCCAGAAATTTGTCTGTTTCCGGTTTCTGTACCTGTGTTTTTGCACATTCTTGGTTATCTCATTTGACAGACAATATAATTTCAATGTTTAATTAAAATATATATAACAAAAAAAATTCAAATGATACTCTAATATGAAATTTATAAAGTTTAATTTTGGAATAAATTGAAAATAATGTGTAAAGATACAAATGGTTAGAAAAAATTTTTATAACAGTGTTTTTTTTTTCTATTTAAAATTTCATCACTGAATAATATTGTAAGATAAACTGCAGAATTTTGGTTTATGCTAAGCGATATGTCATGTACAGTGATTTGTAATAAGCATGTTCTTTTTTTTTACTTTCAAAGCACTGAAAAATGTCCCAGTACAGCACGAGCGAAATCAATATAAAGTAGAGTTCTGGTTAACAGGGTTTGAATTTAACTTAAAATAACTATAGTTCTTATTTTAACATTGCATAAATTAAATCAGATTTACCAAAATTTTTAATATATCATGACATAGCTTAAAATTAACAAGTTATCATGAAGGGTAAATTACAACCTGACCTGGTTTTAGCGTCTTTCAAGGGACCTCAATATTTATGACGTTATAATCTAGTAACATTATAAACAAATGAATATTAAGTGTAGTAAATCGTGTAAAATATATATGATATACTCATTACTAATCAAAGTTAAAATGAATTTTTCTTTAAGCAGGCATTATGTATATCAAATAACATTTTTAGCGTTGTAACATAACCAAGGAGTTCATTAAAAAAATTTCTTTATAAGCAAGATGTTATAACATCAAGGTCTGTAGACAATTTAAGGGACCAAACATTTATGGTGTTATAAACAAGTTGCTATTGTAACAGACTTTGACGGTATATGATATTTGACTTTTAGGAAGATTTCATTTCAAACCTTGCTTAAATTTTTTTACCATAATGAGTATTTATTTATATCCAGTATTTATATTATTTATTAGTTAAAGAACATTTTGATTATCCGACCTACCTTGGTCAATAGATCAGATAATCAGGTCCTACTGTATGTGATTAAAATTTTTTAAATATTAAAATAATTTTCATAATCAATAATTGTTCATTAATGATGAATTTGTTTTATTTTCAACAATATTTTATTACTCTCTCAAGATAACTATTTGCTGGACAAATAGAGTAAGTTATCGCAGATATATGTAGGCTGCAATTCAATCGCCAGTGTATATCTATAGGACAATAAATCTATAGAGATCAGTAGACTGTAGCAATGGCCTGTGTGTAACATAGAGGGATTATTGAGACAATTAGGCTGTTTTGGAAATTTGCCAAGATATTCGTAGAGTCAGTAAGTTGTACGGATTTGGCCAACTGAAATCAGTAGAGGGCAGTAGGTCTGTACGGGGATTTGGCACGACATCCGTAGAGGATGTGGATTCGGCAGCTGACATCCGTAAGGTCAGTAGGCTGTACGGGATTTGGCCAACTGACATCGTAGAGGTCAGTAAGCTGTACGGGGATTTTTTCCAACGGACATCTATAGAGATCAGTAAGCTGTACGGGGATTTGGCCTACGGATATCAAAAGAGCTGATATCTATTGATATCCTTGGCCAATCCCCGTACAACTTTTTTTATGGATCTCTACGGACCATTTTTAGTAGGGTTGGCCTACGGATATCCGTAGAGGTCAGTAAGCTGTACGGGGATTTGGACAACGGACATCCGTAGAGATTGTACGGGGATTTGGCCAACGGACATCCATAGAAATCAGTAAGCTGTACGGTGATTTGGCCTACGGATATCAATAGAGCTGATCTCTATTGATATCCATTGGCCAAATCCCCGTACAACTTTTTTTATGGATCTCTACGGACCATTTTTAGTAGGGTTCCCATATTTTAAAGATAAATTCTAATTTTCATGTCGAAATAATTACTCTGTAAATTACTCTTTTGGACAACATTAAGATATGTTTGGAATGATAAAGATAATTAAGTTAACGATATCATTATTTTTAAAAGACAAACTTCAAATGCAAATTAGTGTAAAATTCGATATATTCTTAATCCATTTTCTTTCCGCATTTGTGAATAACACTATCGCCTTCATTGCCGAATAAAAATGTTAACTTAAGGGGGAATAGACAGAGAATCGGCTTCTCAAGCGAAGGCTTCTCTCTGGTGTTAATCCTATGGGAAAAAAATAAAAAGTCTGCCACATTTCTCCGGCTGTATTGAGTATTTTTACAAACGTTTTTTTTTTATATGATAGATGTAGCTGATTTGCAGGTCCCTATAATCGCATTTTTTTTAAAAATCGTTTAAAGAATATTTTAATAAACAGTTTTACAATATAAACTTGATCAAAATTTGAAACTCGAAGATTATAGGGACGTAAAACTTTAAATTTCCTTCGCATTGAAAAAAAAGTGCAAATTATTTGCATTTTTCAGGTCAAAATCTGTCAGAGAAATTATAAAAATTTCTTATCCAGCAAGTAGTGCCCCCTAGGAGTAGTACTTAAGCTCCTCCCCTGGTAACGCCCCTTGTAATTAAATTTACTGAAACTCCAATGAGATAAGGTATGTGTTGTTCGATTTCAAGAGTCTGAGAATTTTAACTTCTGGTCTGTAAACTAAAGTTTCAATTCACTGTTCCTGTGTGCTTTTGGACATTGATTTCGAAAATGCAAATACATTTTTTCTATCGCTTCCAGTTTAAAAGTATTAAAATTTTTAAAGTAGCATTGATTTATTCTATTAGTAATTCCTAATTAGTAAAAAGTTATTTTTAAATTACTTACACATCTATGACTTATTTAAAATAACCTGAAAAATGTTTTGGATACTTAAAGCCCATAAAAAAAGCATTACAAAGTGTGAAATATTGCACAAATTTTTGACTTTTTTTTTAAATATTAATTTCAGTTTAAATCCTATAAACTTGTATTTTTAAAACTTTTGTTTTAATTTTTCATTTCTCTCAAAAAAAATTATTTCTGCATTATATTTTAAATTTGTTTTGGGTTTAGGTAGCAGTATTGGCTTGTTTTATATTAAGTAACTCTTTTCAGTTTTTCATTTTTGATCTTCCGCGATTTCAATGGATGTTTGCATTCAATGCGAGGTCTTTTCATCTGTTGAGTTCTATTGTAGTTTAGTTATGTTAGTTTAAATTATCTTCGCATTAGAGCTACACAAGGGCTATTGGCGACGGGCGTCGTAATTTAAAACCACGGTCAAGTGACAAGCCATCAGAGTAGGCACCCAACGTAACCGTTCAGGGAGACATCGTACGCAGTGTTGGGACTTTGAAGCATATTTAACGTGCATTCCCTATGTACGGGCTATTATTCGTTGGACATTTTTGGCTGCGCGGGCTATAGATCGGCGGTTATTTTGGCGATCCCCGGACCGAACCTTTGACCTTTCACATGCAAGGCGAACGCCTTAAGCGACTGGGCTGTTCTGCTTTTTTTAGTGCAACATGTTCTTATTTTTTCTATTTTTTAAACCTTTTTGCTGCCTACTCGGCATAATGGATGGCGCGTCTGAAACCCAACCAGTAGATCCCGCATTCGAATCCCGGTTGGTAAGCACATGGATGTTTGTCTTGTCAATAAAATTTTATATGTCCATATGTTGGCCTTCGTCTTTATTTGAGTAAAAAGAAGCCCAACCTCTTCGGAAGCTCTGGCAACAACTAATAAGCAATTACAAGCTAATAGCAATTTAACATAAGTATCATTTATTTGAGACTAAAATCAAGTAAACTTGTGCATTAAAGTTATTTTTTGAATTAAAAATTATAAATCCTATTTCCTCCGAATTGCTATACTAAGTAAGAGTAACCATGGAAGAGTGGCGTCAAGCCATGTATATTGCATTAAAAGGTTCTGCCCTTGTCCATCCTACAATGAAATCTTTAGCTGCGTCAATAATTGTACAATGGCATTTCTTTGACGATATCTCTTTAAAAGCAATTTTGATCAAACTAAATCGATCGAAAGACACAAAGTTTCAAAAACTAAAACTAAACTCCTCGGCGCAACTGCCCATTACTGGGCTAAGGCCTGCCGTGTCCATTTCAGCTTTCGTGACCAAGGACTCTGGGGTGCTAGGCAAATGTCCCGGTAAGGTGGTCAGCCTCACGCGGAACCCCCAGTGTTTAGTTCCCAAGTATGCTTGGTCCCCATTTTATCGACCAACTTAAGGGCTGAAAGGATGGGTCAACCTCGCTTAATCCGGGTTTCGATCCCCGGACCGGTGGCGTGGCAATGCGAAGCATTACCACTGAGCCACTGGGCCTCTTACAAAGTTTCATACCTACGTCAATATTACGTAAGCACTTATCATCTAATTTCTTGACTAATAAAGTTTCCTTCGCTCTATTTGGCCCCTTAGCCAACTGGAGAGGGGGGGGACAATTTTGAGAAAACTATATGAATCAATTGTTTATCAATGTTGTTTAGAAAATTTTAAAGAAAAATAGTATGAAGTGTTATAACCATAACCAAGTGCTATAACCATTTGTACAATTGCCCGAGAACCGTTTCTAGACTTTAACGTACGAAATGTATAATCTATATAAAAGTCAATTAAAAAATATTCATAAATGTTCTCTAATTTTCTTTTATATAAGTGACAAACATTTCACACTAAATTTTCTATTCACATATTTTGCTGGTGTTTTTATTAAATATTTTGTGTTTTTGGTTATCGAAGAAATTAACATTTTGCTGCATATTCTAAACTTACTTTCAATGTTACTTTTGTGATGTGCTATTCAAATCTATCAATAACATTTGTTAGTGTTTGCAAAAAGGACGTGAATGAATTTTTAAAAATACACGTTTTTCAAATATATTATTTTTTTGTTATGAAAAATAATCTTAAGAGAATTCATGTAAATAGTATTAATGCAATAATGTATAAAATAATACATTGTAATAAAATGTAATTTTCTAAAGAAAATTGTATGAAAAAGGATTTACAAATATTTTTAAGAAGAAAAAAATAATGCATAGTGTTTTGCGATTCCAAACACCACAAACCACCATTCCACCGATCAAACTGAACCAATTCCAAACACCACAATGCAATTTGAATTGAACAAAAAAAGAAAACGTGACGCAAGTGTGTCTTTGATTGAAGTATAAAAGTTTAGTTTTGTTTGAATTATCGTCGCAATAGAGCTACCCGAGGGCTATTGGCGACGGGCGTCGTATTTTCGAACCACAGTCAAGTGACGAGCCGACACCTGAGTAGGCACCCAACTTAACCGTTAAGGGCGACATCGTACGCAGCGTTGAGACTTTGAAGGATATTTAACGTGTACTCCCTCCACACGGGGTATTATTCGTCGAACATTTTTGGCTGCACGGGCCTTTTATAGGTCGGTATTTATTTTGGCGGTGCCCGGACCCGA
The DNA here is from genome assembly GCA_019343175.1 of Oedothorax gibbosus. Classification (NCBI taxonomy): domain Eukaryota; kingdom Metazoa; phylum Arthropoda; class Arachnida; order Araneae; family Linyphiidae; genus Oedothorax; species Oedothorax gibbosus. The sequence continues at coordinate 16,027 of JAFNEN010001327.1, forward strand.
ACCTGGGACCTTCCGTATGCTAGGCGAATGCCTAACCGACTGGGCTCCCCAGCCCCGAAATATAAAAGAAAATAAGAATAGTGAAATAAATTTCTTCTCGGAGGTATAGCTGTAAACAACTTGACCTACAAACCCAAAGATCCGAGGATCGAATGTAGTCCTTCTATAAATTATAATATCAATCAAATATATACCGTCTAGAGCGAGTTTGTGCACGTTAAATCCATTGTTGTGCAATGACCCATAGTTTTGTACGATATCGCGAATTGGTTCCCAGTCAGATATAAGCATCGTCTTTTTGACGGCATTTCAAAATTGCGAGGCACGTCGACAAAAATCCACTTATAGCTATTATGCGATGTTTAATTAATTTCTGATCTAAGTTCTGAAACTGCGTACAGTAGAACTCCAAGTATCCGAAGTTTGACTGATTATCCGAATGTCAGAAAATATTGCACCCGGCCGACCTGGGGTAATGTTCGTCTTTGTTGGATGTCATGCCTAGTAATCTTTTTGAACCGACACATATAAACTTTTGCATCAACTGTAACTGTTTTTATTTTTGTACTCATCTGTTATTTATGCAAATTATCTTTTTTGAATATATATAGTGCAGTAAATTTTTGTTTATCTATCATTCACCAATGACAATCACCATGACTTCTAAAAGAACCCTACACATTTTAACATAAATTGAAGAAAAAAAAATATTACAAAAGCTATAGCTCAATTTTCCAAACGACACTTTATAAATTGGATTAGGTTGGGTTGATGACGACCGTAACTAGAAGTTACGTGGTGAGTTACAGTTGTTTATAGCCCAGGTGTAGCTTTCGTGCGACGTTATTCACTTAAGGGGGAATAGGACAAAGAATCGGCTTCTCAAGCGAAGGCTTCTCTCTGTGTTAATCTTATAGAAAAAAATAAAAAGTCTGCCACATTTCTCCGGCTGAATTAAGTATTTTACAAACGGTTTTTTATATGATACATGTAGCTGATTTGCAGGCCCCTATAATCGGATTTAAAAAAAAAAATGGGAGGTTCGTCTCTAGGGATTTCGAAACTAAGATATCACTACGAGTCAAGCAGAAGCCGGCTTTCAGTGGGTGGAGCTTACTGGCCTCACTAAGACACAACCTACTCCAATTCCAACCAACCACATAACAGAAATTCATGATTGACTACGTCAATCAAACACACTAGTGAACCAAGGGTATTTCAACCCCTGTTCTAAGAAAATGAGGGTTGATTTCGTTGGTTGGTTGGTAGACATATATATTCAGGTTTGTGTGCTTGGTCAGCGACCCGCTTATGAACCTTCGTCAAGTAAGACAGACACAACAGACAACACACACACATAAGGGATCCATCTAATTTTTAGAGACAGAGGCCAACTAGAGGATCCCCAGAATTGGCTTGTCACCCCCAGAGGTATTGATTTGGTATGGGAACTTAGAGGACTTTCGGACTCAACAGATTTAACGAGCACGTACTCCGCATATACTCGGTAGGTCTTCAGTGGTACCGGGACTCGATCGCAGGACCTTCCGATGCCGAGACCGAGACGCTGACCACAAGGCTCACTACGGCCCCGGGTTGATTTATCTGGGGGGAACAACATCTGGTCCTCACCTTTTTTCCCTTCAAGCAACCGAACGATATAAAAAAAAATTGTCCTTGGGCCAAACGTAGAGTCAGGGATTTGGTCACTTCAGTCGTTTTCATCGTGGGTCTCTAGGTGTGCTTTTGTCAGAGCCTGATTTCTTGCAGGGCAAACGGGGCAAGTGCCCAGGGCCCCCACTTCAAAGGAGCCCCACAATTGAGGAAAAAATGTACAAAAATTAGTTTGCAACGAAAAAAAATCGAATGTAATACGACTGAACCAAGTGCAATTAATTTTCCAAAAGCGAGTCACTATAATTATTATATCTCTTGTTATATTTATAAATTATGACCTGTTCATGCAAATAAAATAGATTAATGCATTTAAAATATGATATTACTTGACATGATAGGTGTCTGATGTCCTATTTTATGTATGCAAAAAAATGTGTAACTTATGCAGTGCTTGCACTGATGTATTTAAAACAATTGTTAAAGGTTACTTTGCACAAATTTAAAATGAAACAAGTAGGTTTGTTACAGAATCTGTCACTTAAACCGCTTCTACACATCAATTGTGCTCAGCAGGAAACAAAATATTCGCCAAACAGGGCTTTTATCTAGTTTAATTTTAAAAAAAATATCCATTTTCATTAATCTACTTTCTCAGATTTAACAATTAGTCTTTATCGTTTGCTAAATTTGTTTGAAGTTCGAAGAATAATTATGTAATTTTTTTAATAAATATCTTTGAGTCTCCACAATTTCTCATTTACATTAACTTTCTTCCGAAAATTCAGTTATTATTCATCGTTTGTTAAATTAATTTACAGTTCGAAAAATAATAAATTAGTAAAATGTAGCTGTAAAAAAAAAATAATAATGTCTAGTTTAATTTGCTTTATTACGAAAATTCAATAGTTATTACTTATCGTTTGCAAAAAAAAAAAATTATATTTCAAAAAATAAATATGTAATATTCCCACGCTTTGAAATAGAATAAAAACATTTCATATCAACATACAAAGAATCTCGTAGTGAAATATATTTGACGTCATTTCAAACTGATCGATGTCGCAAAAATAAATTTATTTTAATTTATTGTCGAAAAGAATAAAAATTTCTCGAGCGATTGTTGCGATGACAATGGTGATTTAATTCTAATAAAAATGGCTTCCTATGCTTTTTAAATGAGTATTAAATTTTGCAGTTTTTTAAATAATTGAAGTACTTCGAATTCGAATTCTTTTCTGAAACTTTCAATTTTTTCTAATTTCGATGCGCTGAATTTTTTGACGTATCACACTTGTGATATATGTAAACACTTAAGTTTGTTTTTCTACTATCGGGAAGCCCTACTGTCTAAAATTACCTAAATAGATATTAGTTTTATTTGTTATAAATTTTCTGAAAGAAAACATCAAATAAAGCAAGGCTTATGAAAATTTTACGATGATTTCATAACTTAAAATCTGGTCACTGAAAAAAATATGATCAGGCTTACAACTTTATGATAACCCCAACTGTGTATTCACTTAAGGAAATACATCCAATACAGTAAAAAGCAAACTAACACAAAATGAAATCAAATTAGTCTAATTCTACGCTTAAAGCTATATACTGGTTATCAAAATTCTACTTTGAACTCTGTCATGCACATTAGCCTCACCTCTTTATTTACTAAACACATAAAATACTACAGGGTAAAGCAAATAAAAGCGGCCCCAACGTGGAGATAAGAATACGACAGAAATGTTGCCAAGTCAAAAACCAATACAAAAACAGGTTTGCTAACATGAAGTCATTGATCGCTTCAATATTAAGCCCAAACAAACGCTTGGCGACCTATATGCCGGCAACTACGCTATTGTTTGACAAGCTAGCTGAAATGAAATATATACAAGGTTTGTAGAGCTGATCAAAAAAAGTTCCCACTAGTGATTTTTTCGGTTGTTATTTATCGTAGAGAATCGGACCTTTTTGTTTTTGTTACTACAAAACATTCTAAATTGATTGCAAGACAAAAAAAATTTGCATAACAAGCCGTCTTCATACAATACACACTACGGTCTGAACTGGCCAATAGTCCATGAGTAGCTCTAATGTGATGCTAATCCAATCCAACCAATTCAAAAACAGGTTTGTCAAGTGAAACCATTGCACGCTATGGTTCTCTTATGGAAATGTACCATATACATATGGCAAACTTATGGGAACACACCATAGATTTATGGCATGGTTATGGGAATATGCCATAGGGTTAAGGCAAGCTAATGGTAAAGTTCCATACACCTATGGAAAGCTTATGGTAAAGCTCCATACACCTATGGCAAGTCCATGGAAACACAACATAAGCTTATGGTAAGGCAATATATATCTATGGTAAGCTTATGGAAACATAATAAACACGCGTCCTCTATATGGTCAAGTGCCATAACTACCTTAGGGTAATATCGAGCTTATGGTTAAGTACAGCTGGGGAAAAAAAAACGATCCTCCCTTCGGTTTTCGGCTGCTATTGGTCAAGGAATTTTGTGAAAGGTGTCATTTTTCAGGAAATAGCGTAAGGAATTGAGAACTGGTAACAAAAATTGTATAAGGGGTCGTCTACATATTAAAATGAGTACCAACTAATTTCAATAGCAACACCCAACTTTTTTTATATAAAAATGTTTATCATCTTCAAAATACCCCAGATCCAAAAAAAAATTTATTAATTTGCTTTTATTTGTTGAGATATAAGCATTCAAAGTTGAACGCCCATAATGTTAAAAAAGTTTCACAAACTTTTGTTCATACCTCCACAAATAAAATGAATTAAACCAAATTTTTTTTTTTCATTAAATACTTCTTAATCTTCCAAAAACAAATCACACAAGTTTTTTCATCAATTTTTCATTATTATTATTTTTTTATTTAAATTTAAATAAGAAAAAATAAAACATGAATAGCAACCCCTAATTTTTGTTACATAAATCGATAAAGTAGATCAAGTAGAACCAAAATCCCGAATTTTTTATTTCAACAACAATTATTTGCCGAGTTATTGTAAAAATACTGAAAAAAAACGAATTTTAGGGACCGTGTAAAAAATTACTTATCAAATTGGATCCTAACTTGCATTATCGTTTGGTGGTTGAAAAGCGTTTTTGGTAAATGTTTATTCAAACTATTGATGTCTGTCAAATGTCTAATAATCTTTTCTTGTTTCAAGTGCATACAATGTATTTTGTTTGTATAATTAACATTAAATTATATCGATTACTATGTTTTTGAATGTATGTTATTTCCAATACAATTTCAAAAAGTGTGTTTTATATTAAAAATTAAAACCCTAAAATATTATTGGAATTCAGAGTTTAGCATATATTTCATTGTTACCACATTGATTATTTAAAATGATTAGTGCCCACTGCCTTGGTTAAAAATAATTGCCAAATCATTCTGCGTAATTTTATTTTGCTTTCCTTAAATATCGTGTTAGGATCGTAACTCTCGTTTTGTAATGTGTGGTTTATATTACCGATAAAGTGAGTCGGGGTTCCGGACACAATCCCGAAAGCCGAAATACCGACAAGCCAGAATCTCGAACGTCGAAATCCCGAAAGGCCATAATCCCGACATAGACGAAATCCCGAATGGGTCAAAATCCCGAAAATAGATTTTTGCCCATTTCTCGATTTTTTTAAAAAAAATTATTAAAGATTACTTATTTATTTATTTAGTTAGTTATTTAGTCAGTTATTCAGTCCGTTAGTTAGTCAGTAAGTTAGTTAGTCAGTCAGTCGGTTTCGGTTAGTTAGTCAGTCAGCTAGTTAGCCAGTCAGTTAGTTAGCCAGTCAGTTAGTCAGTCCGTTAGTCATTCAGACAGTTAGTCAGTCAGTTAGTCAGTCAGTTAGTCCGTTAGTTAGTCAGTTAGTTAGTCAGTCAGTCGGTTTCGGTTAGTTAGTCAGTCGGTTAGTTAGCCAGTCAGTCAGTTAGCCAGTCAGTTAGTTAGCCAGTCAGTTAGTTAGCCAGTCAGTTAGTCAGTCAGTTAGACAGTGAGTCAGTCATTTCACTGACTAACTAATTGACAGTCAGTTAGACTAAGTTAGTCAGTCTGGACTAACTAACGGACTGACTAACTAACGGACTGACTAACTAGCTAACGGACTGACTAACTAACTGACTGAATAAATTACTGACTGACTGACTAACTGACTGACTGGCTGACTAACTAACGGACTGACTGACTGACTGACTGACTAACTTACTGACTGACTGACTAACTAACTAACTAACTGACTAACTAACTGACTAGCTAACTGACTAACTAAGTGATTAAATAACTAACTGACTAAATAACTAAATAAATAAATAATCTCTAATATTTTTAAAAAATCGAAATGGACAAAAATCTATTTTCGGGATTTCGACCCATTCGGGATTTCGGCTGTCGGCATATGTCCCAGACCCAGTGCGCCGAATTTTAAACAAACTTTTTGTAGCAATAGGAATGAAACAAAAATTTGCATAAAATGTAAAACATAAATGTAATAATCATGTTTGTCTATCTGATTGTAACTAATCGCATTTGGAAATCTGTTCGTTATAAATAATCGTATGTGTGACTTAATTTAAAGTTAAAACATTTTCTCGTCGAACCTTTATTTTATTTCTGAGAATTTTAAATTCCAAAATTAAAATAAAAGGGTAAAAACATAAAAAAAATCACAATATTAGTGAAGAAGGTTTAATTCTAGGATTCTTTGGCGAGATTATAGTAACCCTTTTTTTAGCTTGTCGTTTCGAAAAGACACCCTAAATATTACCTTTTACAATTTGGAGATTTCCCCCTAAACGAGTTCAAAATTAATGCTTTAATATCTCAGCAAATAATGCAAAATGAATAATTATTTTTTATACCTGGGGTATTTTGATGGTGCTGAACATTTTTATGTAAAAAAAAACTGGGTGTTGCCATTGGAATTTTCAAAGTTGGTACTCATTTTAATATATAGACGACCCCTTATGCAATTTTGGTTGCCAGTTCTCAATTCCTTACACTATTTCCTGAAAAATGACACCTTTCACAAAATTCCTTGACCAATACCAGCCGCAAAATGAAGGGTGGATCGTTTTTTTTTTTTCCCAGCTGTACCATGCACATATGGTAAGTCTATGGAAACACATCATATGCCTATGGTAAGGTAATATAAGGCAAGCCTATGGGAACGGTTTGGGGACAAATATTCGCGGCCGAAATATCGCGGGACAAAATATCGCCGGACATAATATCGCGGGCCAAAATATCGCGTGCCCATAATGTCGCGTGACCAAAATATCGCGGGACAAAATATCGCCGGACATAATATCGCGGGCTCATAATATCGCGGGGACAAAATATCGCGTAAAGTAAAAATTGAGTGGATTTAATGGATTTTATGGTGTTTGGCAGTGGGAGGGAGTTCGATGGTAAAATGGTATTGCACTACTTACTTATACTTACTTATCCAATAATTTGTGTTGAAGTTCGGTTTTACTTATTAGGGGACTGAATTTTTATAAAAATGTATTTTAAGTCATGCATGAGTTGTTATAACCATTTAGTCACGAGGTAGGTTTAATGGGTTAAGGTTTTATATTTGAACTTGATTTTTATAAATCCCATTAAATTTGCCCAAAATATCGCGTCGACTAAAGTAAGTTGATTCGTATGTGATTTTCAAGAAAGTTATGAGATGGTAAAATTGTATAGTGCTTTGTACAAACGTGCGTATATAAATATTATATATATTGTATGGTATGGTATGGTTTGTTTGGTATGGTATGTATGGTGTGGTACGTATGGTTTGTTGGATACGATATGTGTGGTCTGTATGCAAGTATTTTTTATTTATGTATATATATATTTAAGATTGAAAAATTTATTTTAAAATTTTTATTAATTAAAAATATTTTTTATATTTTTGAATTTGGGTTAAAAGAGATGATTAAATATCTCTTATTTTGTAAATTCGTGATACCTTTATAAAAATCGTGAGCGTTGTCTGATGTGCGGCTTATTCTTGCAACGATAACATAATTTTGTTTTCAAATATGAGGATTGTCTAAGTCTATTTTTGGATGAATTTCAAGGTTGTTTCTGTGTATTTAAATTTGTATTATATTTTCAATTAATTTATTATTTTAAATTGGACAAAATATTTAACAATAGTTGAATCTGGTTGTAAGAATTTTTTTAGCGACATAAGTGATGTTCAATGCATTGATTCAATTTTCTTATTTTCACATTTTAATTTCATTGTTTATATGGAAACTTTTATGAAGTTGGTTAATTGAAATGATTCTATGCATTTTAAGTCCTATGACCTTTTATTAAAGGAAAACATTAACACCAATTTTTTATTTCCTTCAAAATATCAGCATTAAAGTTTACATGTTTTTAAGGGTTCTTCAAAGGGTGGTTTCTAAGGGTTTCAATAGTGCATCAATTACCACAGTCAAATAACTATTCGTTAAAATTATCTTTAAAAACGCCAATGGTTTAAGTAGCTACAAGTTAAGTAATTTTTATTATGTTTTAAATATTTTCTAACAGATAGGTTCTCGCAACTTGTGTGCCTCAGTAATACTATGGAAGAAAAATATAGATACACAGGCAAGGAACCAGGGGAGGGGGGGAGGGGGCTTAGGTAGAAGGGTCAACCCCTCTGTCGTTTTGACAAAAGAACTTCTCTTTCCCCCTTCTTGCTCAAAGCTCTGAGACCATGAATGGACCTGATGAATGGATTTCTGCTTCTTTGTGTTGAGCATTTGAAATTTCGTAGCGCCTGGAGATAAGTATAGGTTTCCTTTCCCTCTTTGACACATAGACATATTTAAAAGCGGGCTTCTTTTATTGAAGGTTTGTTTCCATGTGCATTCCAAAATTGGCTTTAAACCTACAAATTTTGCTTCACATCTAACAATTTTCGTATCATTTTATGGCCAAAATAATTAAAAGTATTTTTGCTTTTCTAAAAAATTAAGCACTATGATAGATTGATATTAAATTTGAGGATTGACCTTACTATAAAAGGTATTTCCCCCCCCCCCCCAAATATACTACTTGTACCCACTATGGACAGTGTTATCAATATGAACAAAACTTATATCTTTAAAAGTTAAATTTTTAATCGAGGGATAGTGCTACATGTCCGTGAAGAAAAGCAGTTCAAAAAATATTAAAAATATTTTAGGCTAAGTGGAAAAAAGAGCGTTGTTCACCCTTTCGAAGGTCATTAGTATTTTTGTGGAGTGCTGATCTTAATTATAGGAAAGTTTATATTCATATGATAAATTGGATAATTGTTTTTAAAAAATTGAAAAGTGGAATGTTTTAGAAAGCTGATAAAACATATTTTTGATTGATATTGCATATATTGCTTGACGTTTTATTTGTTAATTTATTATAACATTTAGTAAAACTAAGCCTGATTCGCAATATGGACATCTTTTGTGCAATACGGACATCTAATGAGTTTTCAGATTCACAAATTTGTAACATATCTGTTTAATGAGATTTTATTTAGCTAATTAATAATAAATTAATGTTCAAATTAGTGATATTTCTGCTGTTTGAAGGGTTTTGAAGAGCCACAACCGAAAATGACCCCTCTCCCTTCTAAAGTGTACGTTTTGACGGTATTTACCCTGCCCCCCTCACTCGCAATACTGATATTTCTTTTATCCCCTCGACTTCTAAAATCCCTCTCAAGTGTGGCTCTTTCATCCAGTAGTAGTTCCATAAGGAGCCACCTGTCTCTAATATGGACATGCATGTCCATAATAGGGATAGGTAGTTCCTTTTATGGACACTTGGTACTTTTTTGTTTTTATTATAAAATTAAACTATATTAATTACAAAGTCAATTTTATTTATGGTATTCCACAATCCAGAGATTGTGGTCACAAATTAAGTCCTGTGACGTGTATAAGATGGCGAAAAAAATTAATTTATCTTAGGGTGTCCATATTGGGTGCCTACAGGTACTATATGTATTTTTTTGGTTAAGATCAGAAACTCGAAATGGTCCAATAAAAGTATCCCGGACTTGGACCCAACCTGTCATGGTCAGGCCTTGACATGGAAGTTTAATGAAAGTACACGTCAATGGAACAAGAAAGCCTGATGTCATAATCCATAACAAGAGGATTGTGAGAGTTTTAAAAGCGGTGACAGGTGACATATCGCTTTCTTCAAAGTCAATTGTTGACTAATTTATTTAAATTCTTACTAGTCTGATTGATACCATTCGATGTGCAGTTGAAAGGACTGTTGTTTGCGAATAAATTTGAAATTTACGCAACTTCCCTATTGCCAGAAGGATGGTTTTATAGTTGCTACATTGGGTGTGAAATTATTTTAAATAGTTAGAACGTTTTTGAAGTCCTAAAGATATATTTTGGGAATGTTTGGCTTGAAGGAAAAAATTATTTTTTTACCATTAAATATTCGAAAGGAGGTAATTATCATGCGCAATCGAGATCTCTGGTCATCGAGGGATCAACGAGTGAACAAAAAAAAACGAAAAAACTTTGAAAACCATATATGGCCTAAAAATGAATTTAAAATAGAATATTTACACAACTTACAATGGGAATCATGTTTGGGAGAATAGAAGAATTCATAAACAGGAATTTTAATAAATGAAAATAGAATGCAATAATGATAATAAAACAAAAAGATAAATAGCATTTTTTAAATTTGCTATAGAGTATTGTACATTATAAACAAATATTCTTTATTGTTTATTTAAAAATTGAATGATTTGATTTATACTGTAGATATCATTAAGGGATATAACAACAGTTTAACATTCTTGAGGATAACTCGTGTTCTATCTAGCTTCTCAAAAGGTCTTTATGACAGGTTCCATTAACTAAAATAAAATAAATGAAATGATTCTGTCTTTCTCCATTTGATTGTTCAATTTGCCAGCCATTCCTCAAATATTGCTCTTGTCATCTACACCTTAAAGTTTGACCTACGCTACAATGAATGATAACCACAATGAATATCTCGCTACCACTACACTAATCTATCTTTTATATCATACCTTTCGAACAAAAAAAAATAAAGAGGCACATAAACGTTTTGTAAAAAGTGACTGTATAAAACTAGTCCTAACTATATGTAACTACTTTTATATAAATTATATCATAAACGAAATACACGTGTACTCGTTTATAACGAGCCAGAAAAGACCGCAACATTTACTAGTTAAATCTAAGTGCTTGTAAAAAGACAGTCAGTTTTATTGTAATTGTACGCTTTCATCAACATGAGTGTTCTTTAGCAGCTTTGAACCAGTATAATAAGACAATCAATGCTTTTTGCAGAGATCGACATCTTTAGCTCCTCTCTAAACTCCCGGAAAATTTTCACCTCGTCAACGGTTAAAACAATCCACTTCGACATAACCCCATAAAAATTAGCAAACGTTATCAATGAAAACCTCTGACCAGCACCCCCAATGACCCTGAAGAACCCTTTCCTCACTCTGCTTCTGCAAGGTTCATGCCCCGTGGCCAGAATCTTCATGGTCAGAATTTCTATATGGTATAATTAATCACGTTGGGGTCGGGTGGTTTGCCGTGTAGGGGGTTCAGGTAAATTGCAATATGAAAATGTGAGACATCCCTTAGCGACGTGTACAATGTAGCACATACACATTCCCTCAATCGTAAGCCCTTTCGTTACCTCTTGAAAGGCCTGTGTGTGAACTATTAATCACTGACCTGTCAGTTTCAGCAAGGGAGGAATGAAAGGGGAGGGGTTCTCCTCAATCCTGAGAGTCTCGGGTAGCCATGTTTGGTCACAAGTCATTTGAATTACTAAATGCAGAAAGGAATCCGTTCATTTTTTTGGTTCTCCTGTAAATACGTATAAGTAGTTTTTGTTCCAAATTTCTTTATTTGACAACTTTTGAAGCTCTGATTATCATAATGTGTATCCTTATAAAAGCTTAATCCTTATTAAGCTTAGATACACAGTACCTCAAAATCATCAAAAATGTCATTTTTTTGAAAATTTTGTTTTTAAACCATGATGCAAAGTTCTTTAATTTTATAATTTGCCTCCCAGTTGGCACTATTAAAAAATTGAAACTTTATCTTAATTATCTCACTTTCAATTTTTCAGTTCGGGTTTTTCATAAATCCCCAAGGCTTTTGTAAATATTTAAGCTAGAGCCCCAAAGAGTATTTTTTTCTTACATTGACAAATATGAGTTTCATGAAAGTGTGGACGTAATAAGATCTGTTTTTTTTTTTAATTTTCAAGTTAAAAAATAATTTTTAAAAGTCAAAATTTACCTTTGCACATAAACCTTTACTTTGCTTTGTTGGCTAGATTAAAATCCTTCCACAGTTTGATGAACATGTGTTCAAAGAAAAAGTTTAAAAATTCTTTAAACTGTGAGTAGTAAGATTTTTAAAAGGCTTTAAAAAATGAAAATTTTGAATTTTTGCAAAACATCTTGTATAAATACATTTTTCTTGTAATATCTGTTGAAAACTAATTAAAAATCGTCTTATTTATATGTTATAATTATAAATATCCATTTTTGGTTCTCCATTGGAATTGTATATGGCGAACTATTACCCAACAAGACCCTTAATCAGTTCCTCTAGTAATATGCCTAGAATTGAAATAAATTTTGGTGCTCCTAAAACTTACAATTACTTTCAATTCATGTTTTAATTGCGTATAGGAATTATATATATTTGCAAACGTTACCATTTTAAAACCCAGACAGACCTAGATGCCTGTCGCCATATGAGACACCTTTGCTTCTTTTATTTATCCAACTCTTTTGTGTACATGTTATCATGTCAAGCCTTTGATTCGGTTGTAAAGCAGGCAGGTCTAAATGGATAGTGATAAATAGTAACTAGTCCCCCCTCAAAGAGGTTGACACTTTGAATAGTATGGTAACTTCTAAACTTCTTCAAAAGGGTTTCGGGGTGTGGCAATGACCGTTATCAATCATTCTCACAATAGAATTTTCCGAATTTCCTTTTTACTGAAAAAATTTCAAATTACTTTAGGACAACAAAAACCGTCAAAATAAATTATCACAATGATAATTTGTTATTTTGAAGCATTTATACAGTTATACACGCTTAAACGTAAATCAAAACTAACCAGCTTTTTATGCAAAAAATGGAACGCTGTGTGCCCCTTTCTTAATAGACAAATAATGAAACATACAGAATCACATACTGCTGGACGTTGTTACGTAATTCCGAACTGATTTAATGACGAAAATAAATTTTTCTTCATGTATTCAATTTAAATATAGTTTCCCATGCGATTGCTGACGTGGAAACAGCGATTTTAATAAATAAATGTCAATGTGATTTAACTGTGCAGACTGTTGACAGATAAAAAGAATAAACTAAACTCCTCGGCGCAGCAGCCCATTACTAGGCCAAGGCCTGCCGTGCCCATTTCAGCTTTCGTGACCTAGGGATCTGGGGTGCTAGGCATATGTCCCGGTAAGGTGGTCAGCCTCACGCGGAACCCCCAGTGTTTAGTTCCCAAGCATGCTTGGTACCCATTTTATCGACTCACTCAAGGGATGAAAGGATGGGTCAACCTCGCCCAATCCGGGATTCAATCCCCGGACCTGTGTGATGGCAATGCAAAGCACTACCACTAAGCCACTGGCACTCAAAGAGAAAGAAGTGAAGGTCGCTGATGTCATACCTTTGTAATACAGAATATTTTTTTTTAAATCGGACGGATAGTACTGAGTTTGATTTGAGACGGAGCACAGTGGGGCAAAAGTCGCAAAAGATGGCCAAAAGTATTTGACGGATTTTAAACGAACTATGAAGTATTAGATTATGTTTTATGAACTATTTTAAGAACAAAATTGAGTCAAAATAAGTAAAATATATATTCATTATTAAATATTCGGTTGATATTATTCTGCATATTTTAAATTCTTTGTTACGGACTTACTATTTTTACTTTTTATTACTATACTTTACTATTACTATTATTTAGGGTATGTTTCAGACATTATGTATAGAATATATTTAGTGAAAATAAGTCATGTTCAAATTATTTTTTTATGATCAAAAACTCAAAAAAAAAAAAAAAATTGCGCGTTTTTAATGATTTGGAATAGCAGCCAAGTGAAGTAATTATCCAAACAATAAACAACATGAGAGCGCTTTCTTTCTTATGCTCAACTCCATTTAAAATCAGGGCCGGATTTAAGGTTTGCCGCTTGTAGGCTAACGATTGATTTTTCGCCAGATATAGTTTTCTTTACTTTTTGTTTCTTTTTACATATTAGAATCATCTATGTACCTTTACACTCAAATCGAAAGCGAAATAATACGCGAAATAATTTTTTAAACCGTTCTACTATTTCATTATTAATTTTCTTACAACGTATATTATATATACGTACGTATTTTTCTTACAACTTCCAAATCCGGGGTAGAGGGTGCAATTGCCCTCGCAACTACCATGTTTACAACTAAATATTAGTACTATATGTACGTTTACGATTTACGCATTAATTTAAATTATTAGTTTTCTTTCTTACGACGAGATTTCACTTGAAACCATTTATATAGGTTCTAAACTTTATCATAGAACATATTTTAGCGGGGGGATAGGGGGGATTTTTTTTTATTTAACCCAAACGTCTACAGTTAAACTATTGAATTATGACGGGGAAATAATGAATTTAATTTTAAATGAAAATATTAAAAATACGATAAAAACTCATAACTAAAAATAACATAACATACCTTCAGGTGTGTTTTGCATTTTTAATCTCTATTTTTAAAACGCACAAAATTCTCTGTGACTGTTAAGAGTCAAAATCACATTTGAAATGATCATCCTTTGTTTTTCTACTTAGAGCGCGTAGTACGGTAAATATAATAATCAAGCAAAAAGAATATTAACGGTTTTCAATCCGTTGAAATATCGTCTGCAGGTGTACCAAATAAATATCAAATGTTTATTCAAAGTTTTATTTTTTGACTTTTGGCCACGTTTTACGACTTTTGACCAACTGTGCGGACTATTACAATACTTCATTTCGAAGAATTTTAATTTGTAGTAAAATGAATAGTTTTTCTGTACCTAGGAGAATTTCATATTTCAGTTCTCTATATACATCGTCTTTTAGGAGGAGAGAACTTCTCTGGAGCAATTTATTTGTGGCAGTAAATTTATTTGTAGGTAATTATGCGAGAAACCAAAAATGTTTCACTCTAATAAGTAAAGCAAAAATATTTTAATACATTATTTTAGCCTTAACTTCTTTACCTTTAACTCATTAACGACGATTGGCAAGAAAATTTGCCACGCGAAAATGAGTTTTCTGCTTATCAACCTAAACAAAATGTATAAGACAAATGAAGACCATTGTGTGTGTGTGTGTGTGTCCTGAATAATTAATATAGAACAAATTAAGTATCGAAATTAAGTTACACGAAACCCGGATCTTAAACTTAAAGTTAAAATTTTATACGGAAATGAAGGTGTTAAGTTCGTTCACAAAGTCTTCCTTAATAGGCTAAAAAATAACTTAAACTTAAAAATTGAACTTTTTTTATTTTGATAAATACAAAAATGCTAGTGCATTTCAGTGACCAAAGATGGACGCATTTTGGTATAACATTTCCAAATGAACATTCCAAAGCTTCCCCCCATTGTAGTGTCCCCTTCCGACACGCCTACTTCAGAGTTGGGTTCCTTTTCTAAACACGGCATAACACCTGGTCATCTCTTGAGGGACCATGTAGTGAAAATCCTCCCTACAATTTACGTGCAATTCCTTTAGGAATAACAAAAGAGACACTAACATCATCACATATACAACCCCTTTTCCACCCCATCGCTGTGCTATTGTTCAGTTCCGAACACCTGGGTTCTAAGGATGGGATTCTAGTCACGGGGAAGACACCTTCTGCAAATAAGCCACCTGTTGAACCGCATATTTGCCCATTCTTCCTATTCATAGTATGGCTTGAAAGGAATTTCTCCAAACAAAGGGGGTGAAGACAACTTTTCCAAGAAAATAGTTAACTTCTAAACCGACTGCATAGTGAAAAAAATTTACAAGATAGAAAAAATATTCCTCGTTAAATCCGAGGCTTGCTCGTAGCAAGCCATTTCCCTTCCATAGACTTAGCATTGGACCAACCTAATATTCTTGCTTTCCTAAATCCGGGTCCTCGTAAAATCAGGACTCGCTATAAACGAGTTCGACTGTAGTTGATTAATCAACTTATTTTTTGTTCTGTAAGTGTTCAGTAAAATAAGTAAATTATTCAGTTGCTACATAAGTTTATATGAAATGAAAGTAAACTATTAATATATTTTTTTAATAATAATGTATGTCTATTTCAACTTCCTCCAACTCCCAAGATCACCTTGAAAATATCCCTAAACTAATCCTCCTATTTAAAAAAAAAGTCTTTTTTAAAGAACAGTACAGAAAGGTAACGCATCAAACAATGTTTACATTTTCGTTAAATAATTATTAATTTATAAAATTCAGACACTTTTTAGACTACAATTACCCCAACTGAATTCTTAAAATAAATTAATGGGATTTATAAAAATCAAGTTCAAATATAAAACCTTAACCCTTTAAACCTACCTCGTGACTAAATGGTCATAACAAAAAAATGCATAAAAATGCATGACTTTAAATACATTTTTATAAAAATACAGACTCTTATAGGTAAAACCGAACTTCATCACAAATTACTAGACAAGTAAGTAGTGCAATACCATTTTACCATCGAACTCCCTCCCAATGCCAAACACCTTAAAATCCATTAAATCCACTTACTTTTACTTTACGCGATATTTTGTCCCGCGATATTTTGGGCACGCGATATTATGGGCACGCGATATTTTGGCCCGCGATATTTTGGGCCCGCGATATTTTGGGCGCACGATATTTCGGCCGGCGATATTTCGGCCGCGATATTTTGGCCCGCGATATTTCGGCCGCGATATTTTGTCCCATTACCTATGGGAACACACAGGGCCCGATTAAGAATGGCATGGACTATAGGCACAACAGGTTACGGGGGCCCCTTATGCGGAACATTATCCTACCTATTGCGACATTATTTACAATATACCAAAACAAGCCATGTTAATTACATATAAATTACCACACCATGTTAATTATATATAAATTACTACACCATGTTAATTATATATAAATTACCACACCATGTTAATTATATTTAAATTACCACACCATGTTAATATATATAAATTACCACACCACGATAATTATATACAACTTATTGCAAGTGAATTAATAAGATATTCAATATAATATTTAAGTAAAACATATACATTAAGACAGTTTTTAATGTTTTACAAAATAAAGATCCTTTAATTTCAGAACCAATTTTACTAAAAAAAGCCATTAAGAAAATAAAAAGATCTATATTAACTTATCAATAGATATTTTAATAACAAAAAATTGGAAATGGGATGAAGCAATTTATATTAAAATGAAAAAAAAAAAAATTGGTCGCTGTGGAGGTGCGCAGTTTGTCTCCAAACATGCTTTCGGAATTCTTAGGAAACTCAATATTTTTGTTTGTTATGATTAAATTTTCTTTTAACAAATAGTTTAAGACAGGCCATAGAGCTGTATCTTCATATAACATAACTTCAATCTGTTTGCAAACAACTTCTTGTCAAACAAGTCATTGCAAGGTGGGGAAACTTTTCTTCAGATGGAATGGTAAGGTATCGGTAATCCAACAAGTTTTGTTTGATGATTTCAACTTTTTATCGTCGAGTATTTTTTTAGATTTTCTTTTTGAACATCCGTTGGGTATTTACGCGTAGACATCATTCTTTTTGAAACCAAATAATAAAGTTTTGAAAAACGTGGAAGTCGGCAGTCAATAAACAAACAAACCAACAAACGATTTGAAACTTCTTCCTCTTCAACTCACTTCGCTTCTATTAACGTGACGTACGAACGAAAGGAAAATAATAATAAATGTTATAGTTAAGAAAAGCATGACGAATTTTACAATGGGAAATGTTTTACAGTTATTTTTTTAATAAAAAGGTTTTGGTGGAATTCCAACTTTATGTATTTAATTGTTAAATAAAAAAAGTTTTATTTAAAAGAAATTTAGGGGCCCCCGAAAATTCGGGGGCCCTAGGCCCGGGCCTCATGGGCCTAATGTATAATCAGGCCCTGGGAACACAGCATAACAATGCGTCGTCGATATTTTAAAGTGATGTAAATGTATACTAAAGCATCAAGCATTGCAATGTACCATATATGTGTGGGAATTTTTTATAGATCATGAATTTCTTATAAAAATGCAACATATAAAAATATTACTCAAATGCCAATGAACCTGGATGTATAAGAACGCGTAGATTCAATTGTGTAATGAATTATATAAAAAAATAATTCATTTTTACAAATAAAAAAATTTTTTAAAAAAATACTAATAGCAGTTAATAAATGATTGCACATATATAAGCTTCGTACAACGTGAATTTTTTGTTTTATTTTGGCAAAGGAAAAATTGCAGGTGCAAGTTAGGCTTAACATTAACAGCGTGTAGTATTTGGCTATGGCGTTACGATATAATGGGACTCGTCGTATAACAAATATTCTAATATAAGAGTTGCTGTAAATTATCTGTTAAACAACTTATGAATTAATTGTTATATAGATAACTTGATCGTCATCAAAAATCAAGCTGCCGGGCAAATTTCTATTAGGTTTTATGAATGGCAAAATGTGGTTTGGTCTCAGCATATTGCCATTACTGTCCTGGCATCGGATGATTATTTCATGGACTTTCTTTGAAAATGTAACTTACAAAATAAAAATTTTAAGTAACGAATAACTCGTTATAATTACATTACATCACACAAAATATTTCAGGTGTTTTTGGTTCTAGTTTCAATAATAAATTCAGTTTTATTTCTGAATGTTTTTATTGCTACGTGTACGACAATGAAAATAAAAATACTTATAATAAGTACAAAACATTTGCAGGGAAAGAGTTTTTTTAATGTATTCAGTTTAGTTTGAATTATCGTCGCAATAGAGCTACACGAGGGCTATTTATCGTTGACTTGCACCGAAAAATTTTATTTGCATAAAACGTGTTTTAATAAAAATCGGAAAAGGGTTATTACTTTTTAGCTGCAGAAACCTAATATTGTATTTCTTTATTATTAGGTATGTAATTGTAGCGAAATATTGAATCGTTAAAAACCTCTGAAATACCACTATTTACTCGTAGATAGCAGATCACGCTATCGAACCCTGTCACAAGGCTTCGTAATTTAATGCTGTTTAAAGTAAAAATAAGAAATAAGCTTCCAAATTGAAGTTGTTTAACAATAATTAGGGCAAAAAGGATTACATTAGGACACATTTATTGTAGTTTTTATTTTTTACTTATTTTTAATCCCTGTACGTGTCGTAATAAACAGAGCATAGCGCTCTTAAACAAACCAAACCGCAGCGATAAGGTATTTCTAGACCTGTTTCTTATGTCATATATAGTTCATTGTGGTGCAAAAGTTAACTGAAAACAGCTCTAAAAGTAATTAAAGCAAAACATATGAATGATTCGCCATAAATCCGTATATTATTTCAAAATATTTTGATAATAACTGTATTCCTATTCCTTTGCTGTAACCGCCGTATTGTATTCTTGTTGTTTACTTTTCAAATTCTCTAATCTCATTATTTATAAGTTTTTTATTAATAAAATAAAAAAAGAAATTGTTGTAGAATGAAAAGACGATAAACGAGGTAAATTATTTTGTTTCCTCATTATTTTTGTTGTTTGTAGATCGTTTTTTAACATTATCGGCACAACACAAAAATGTCCAAGCATGGTGGAATGCTTATTGTTTATA